>OZ016503.1:11863744-11902105 GCA_963966595.1 Physocephala rufipes
ATATATATATATATATATATATATATATATATATATATATATATATATATATATATATATATATATATATATATATATATATATATATATATATATATATATATATATATATATATATATATATATATATATATATATATATATATATATATATATATATATATATATATATATATATATATATATATATATATATATATATATATATATATATATATATATATATATATATATATATATATATATATATATATATATATATATATATATATATATATATATATATATATATATATATATATATATATATATATATATATATATATATATATATATATATATATATATATATATATATATATATATATATATATATATATATATATATATATATATATATATATATATATATATATATATATATATATATATATATATATATATATATATATATATATATATATATATATATATATATATATATATATATATATATATATATATATATATATATATATATATATATATATATATATATATATATATATATATATATATATATATATATATATATATATATATATATATATATATATATATATATATATATATATATATATATATATATATATATATATATATATATATATATATATATATATATATATATATATATATATATATATATATATATATATATATATATATATATATATATATATATATATATATATATATATATATATATATATATATATATATATATATATATATATATATATATATATATATATATATATATATATATATATATATATATATATATATATATATATATATATATATATATATATATATATATATATATATATATATATATATATATATATATATATATATATATATATATATATATATATATATATATATATATATATATATATATATATATATATATATATATATATATATATATATATATATATATATATATATATATATATATATATATATATATATATATATATATATATATATATATATATATATATATATATATATATATATATATATATATATATATATATATATATATATATATATATATATATATATATATATATATATATATATATATATATATATATATATATATATATATATATATATATATATATATATATATATATATATATATATATATATATATATATATATAATACCCAACTCCATTATCTGCGTTTTGACCGCACGCACTGAGTTTTTGTATTCATTTATTACAAAAATACAACAATAACACTTTCCTTTTCCTTTTTCCTTTTAAAAAAGGGATAAAGGATATATTAACGTTGATACTATGTTTGTAAGGCAGTGAAGGAGCTAAAATAAATACAGGAAAGTATATATACTTTTATGGCTGGCTTTTCCTTTATTGTTCTGGAAATCAATTTTTATTTTCGAGAATGTTTACTTTTGTTAATGCTTTGTAATTCAATGAATGATTTGGGGGATTTTAATGGGGGACTATCTTTTGACAAATTAATAATAATCGGTGATTTTAATGTGTACCATAAAAGAACCAAGCCCAGTACAGAAGACTCTCTAGTGAAGAGAGGAGTGCATTCAATATTGGGGTCTACGGTTTCAGATTACAAGTTTCAGAATACATTTCCTTTTTCGTGCTTAATTTAAACCTATTACGCCATCTGCAACATCTTCATTACTCAAAACAGCCACATATTCTGTGATATAATAGTCGGCGTGCCAAAAAAAAAATTCAATAGGGTCTAAAAAATAAGGCTCTGCAGTTGTATTTCACTAAATGTCGACACGAACCTAAACGATTTTGACAGTTTGTGTGCATAATGATAATATTGCAACTTATAATAAAAGGGAATATTCGTAACACGTTTCATGGCTATGCCTTCACTCGTTACCTGTAATGCGGTCTTTTTTATAATTGTTGTTCCGGCAGGCAGCGGCGACGACGGAGTATGCGGAATCAGAAGAGAGCGTGGTTCTCGCCCGATTTCGATCGGAAGTGTCGCGAATAATATCTTTTATTAGAAGTTGCTTGGGTATTGGAAATGCGCGAAACATGCCTAGTGCCGTGCATACTTTATATTGAACAGAATTACGATGACCCATTTTTCAGTCTGTTGAAATTCTTATGAACGAAATTTATTCTTATTTCTTATGCTGAAATTTTATGGACGAGATGGAAGTATTGGACTTTATAAATTCATCAAAAAATAAGGGGGGCACGCCCACTATTATACTATGCCATGTGTGGACTGTTGCAAATAAGTAATTAAGGAAGGGGAAATGTGTAATTAAAAGGTGAATAGACCGCCCATTGATTATAAGGAGAAAACTATAAATTTATATTACGGCTATACAAGCTTCAGACAGACCTAAGTTAGCGTTCTTACTTGTTTTATATTTTATTCCTCGTCATTCTGTAGCGATACTAAAACTATCGTAAACATTAATAGGTAATTATTAATCATAGACATTTGAGGATATCAATTGGAGCATTGAACGAAACAAAGTCATCGGTGAAATTTTATACTCGTCAAAGTAAATCGAAAAATAAAAATCCAAGATTGAGAAAAGAAATTGAAAATATTGTTAGTACCATTCGGTTGCCAGGAAGCGTTGATAGTATCATAAAATAATTGCTGATAACAGTTAATAATAACAACAGCCAACATCGACACCGACACGACGGCATTGTTATGGTTCTCATATTCGTGAAAATCGTGTCTAATGGCCGCGAATATTACAAGAAGACAGCATCTATAACACAAACCATTAATAGTGACCCTTACCACCAACACTAACACTTATATTGGCAACATCACTTTCATTGATGCCACCGCATGATTTAGGGAAACTATTTTGAACTCAAAGAGTGAATTCTTGCGAAGCTCTTATCCGAAATAAGCCAAGTCTCGATTCTGGGCTGCATTGGCCAAGATCAAAAGAATCTATCGCGGCGTTTTTGCATACTCCATTCAAATAATTTACCCTCATTTCGTAATAAATTGCTCTCAATTGATCACGACAATCGATGAAAAGCTACGAAAAGCGTTAAGCAACAAAGGGGCCAACAAAAGAAAAATTATAGGAAAACCGTAGTAAAGGCGTGCATGAATTTTGCAAGACGAGGAGGAAAAGTAAATGAGAAAGGAGGCGGAGTGAACTGGACGAAGGCAAAAAGCGCACTAGCTCATAGAGCCATAAAGTCTGGCCTTTGCAATGGTTTCGCCGAAAGGGAGTAAAAAAATTTGAATGTAAGGAATTGTTTGCAAATACTTGACTCATGACTCAACATTGCCTTGTCATTTTTCTACAACTTCTTCATCTCTTTCATCTTTCTCTGCTTGCATTTCACTCTCATTCCCTTCCTTTACGCTGTCTGTTGCCATGAGTCCCTCTCTTTCTTTTGTTATTTTCCAAAGGTTTCTGGGCTGTCTCTGATGGTCAGCAAATTCGGCAAATCGGTCCGCATCGAGCGTAGTTCTCATTGTTACTGTTGTTGCTGCAATTATTGGTAACTTGATAAATTATGTAGAGCAATGAAAATGAACGTGTTGAGATATAATATTTGCGCTACAAGACGGAGAAAAAGTGAAGCACGAAACAAAAACTTTGTAGACCGCACTATGTTGTGAAATCAGGAAACTTTAAAATTACAGGAGTGCTCTGTGCAAGTTTTACTCGTACACGTTTGGAAAATTTGGTTCTTAAGAATTAATATTGCATCAATTCACAATGGTCTGACTGCATCGCCCACGGTAAAACAAAAGGTGAATTTAAACGAAAACTTCACTGTCATTTATCTGATTTTAACAATGTCGAGCACAGGAACTCGAATTAGTCAAGTTATCCACAGGGATAGTACCAATAGCGCTGTAATAGTTCCATGCTTTAAATCACATGTGATTTGTCGATATCTCGGTTTGTGATGTTTCTATTTTGAAGCAATGCTAGCCACATTTTTTTCGAAAGATTGCTTTCGTATAACTTTACTCCAATATATTTATGCAGACACAGTTCAATAAACCGTATAATTAACATGGTGGTCAACGGAATCCACCGAACGAAAAACACTGCCGTTATATCTCCACTTGTCCGTGGTTCTAGTGACCTTTCAGAACACCGTTACAGTTATATATTCATATATCCATCCAAGTATGGTGGTATTTCGCATAATTTTTCCCGAAATAATTTTGAACATATTTCCAGCCGTCTCAGATATCCCAGATAACGCTCTCCATGGTTCCTATCTGCCTTCCATCGAATCGTAAGCAGATTATATATATGCGTCAGTTTATTGAAGTAAATATTAGTCAGTTATCTAAATAATTATTTAGATATGTTATAATCGTAGTTTCAATAATTCATTGCCTAAACTATCACATGAATACTCAATTTATACATCAATTGATTCGAAGAAACAAGCTCAAACGGAACAAAAAAGATATGTCATATTGCAAACAATTGTCGCAAATGTGAAAATGTTGTCGATGTATTTAAGCCAACATGAGCGGTTTTTGTAATTAATGTTTATCTTTACTAATTTACAACCGTCATAATATTTTCAGTAACAATTTTTTTACTGACAAGTAATTTACAAGACTTCAATTTTAACAACCAAAATTCATATTGGGCTTTGATATTGATGGTCACGTGTTTTTATCGGACAACATGTTCTATCGGAAATCGGACAACCTATCTTCTTCATATCGTCGCGCCCAATCATAAATGGTAAGGTTACAAAAATATTCATTACCACCCAAAAATAACAAGAAGATCTTTTGTAAAATATTATTAATTTCTAACCCACAACAACTTTGCTTTTAGTTCTAGCTACAAGGGCCTCAATGGACAAGCCAGTTTTCCATGACACTAATGTTACTGTCAAGGTGAATGGTATTCATATATGAATAAAGAATATTGCAAGTAAATATAGGTAACATTATATCCTTTTTGGATCAAGTCCATATTTTCAGCTTATTGTGGCCATGTTGTTTCGGTGGCGTCTCTCTAATATTGTGTTTATTACTCAGCTAGTGGTGTCAAATTAAGTTGAATGGTTGGTGTCAAAGGATGAATACTGGGGGAATACTGGGGTTCCTCTTTATAGAGGAAGCGCATTTTTGAATGTATGCATAGGTGAAAATCTCGTATTGGGACTGCCGTATACGCGAATATTAGGGTATGTGGTATATTGAGGAACTGCCGTATGTAGGACGACTCCAATCCACGTGATAATGCATTCACGAAATGTTTCCGTTTGGAAGGGGCATTGGTCCGGTGGTGTCATTGGTCCGTACTTTTTTGAAAACATTGTTGATTTGGCCATCAGCGTCAGACTTTCTGTTGAAAACATGACTTCTCTTGCAGCAGGCAGCAGGACGGCGCTATGTACCACATAGCGGGCGCCACGATCGGCATTTTGTTTTAACAATTTGACAATATGGCGGACATTTAAACGATGATATCTACATACATCGCATACATGGGCCTCTGAAATCAGAAAAAACTTCAGTAATACCTCACACAAAGCTTGTTTTATTTCATTACAACGTCGACCCGTACCAATTGAATAACCCTTTACTAGTTCATACATACATACAATAATAAGTATTTGATTTCAAATATAAAGGATATAAAATGACCTATAAATATCTTTCTCTACGCTATAAAGTTGACTTTTGAAATAACTCTTGAAAACTAAGCCGAAATAAATGATCAGCATTTATTATGAGAACAACAAAGAATCCTTAGTTCCCAGTGTCACGTTACCGGAAATATGAGATATTGAAATATCACGGTAGTCAACATAAAATTTGAGTTTCAGTTAATATGAAGAAAGTAGCAGATTTTTCTAGCACAGAAAATTGGCCAAACAAAATTTTTAGGCTAACTGACATTTGTTTCTAACATTCCATAATACTTTTCTTGAACCTTTCTTAGCCAATGTATGTATTTATATTGCCAAACTGTCGATGAGAACAACTGCTTGAAGACAATTAATCTAGAAATAATGACTCGCTTCGACCAAATCTTGTCAGATATTCTTAATGTTTCATTGCATACACATTGCCCGAATTTTCTCAAGGCGCCACGGATAATTTTATATAATTTAATCGTAATCGCGGAAATTATTGCAGTTGGGAGCGTGATTGGAATTCAGTTTAATGCAGAAATGTAAGGGAAATAAAATTTAATAAATGTATGCAAATAGAGAGCAACTAATATAATAATCACCATCATCCCTTTTAACTCTCACGCCCTTTCCTCTTTTTGACCTTACTAGCCCGACGAATGTCAGACATAAGTGGAAATTACTGTGGCTAGATTATGTTTTTGTTGTTGCCGTTGTTGTTGTTGTTCTTCAGCTGTTTCTGTGATCAGTACGGTAAGAATGAAAAGATTAGCACTTTGAGGGAATTTCTCACAATCACGTTCATGAAGCTAATTCATATGCAATCAATAATAAATGTAATGGGAGAGATAGATAGAAATAGACAGATGCATAGAAGGATAGAGAGAGGCCACATTTAATAACATTTATTGCTGATTTTTTAACGGTTGATAATTTACTGGTTTTTTAAGTGCTAATTTATCGTCAAGGATTTGTCCTTGAGGACGAGCTCAATTGAATAAGATGACATTTTATTTTGAATTCACTCGAGCTTTTGTTCCAGCCAGTGATCGACTTTAGTGCCCTCAGAATGTTGCTTATCTTGTTTCCATTATTTTTCGGCTGTGGTTTTTAGTAATTGGCTTCAGTTTGGCGTCTCTTTACGTAATGAGTTTCATGCAAATTTTTCATACAGATTGGTGAGTGCACAGATTTTATATAATGAAAAAGGGTTTAATCGGCCCATTATTATATATGTTACTTTGTGGCCCCAATTGTAAGAGAGAGCAATTTAAGGCCGGATTCAAACCAATGTAATGCAACCAAGTAACTTTTAGTTATAAAAAGAGAGAAGATTTGTATGTGTAGTCTGTCTCGGTGTTCATTTAGAACTTTTTAAACAACGGTTATTATTAAAACCTCTGATGTAAAAGTATGAATAGTTATAACACGAGGCGATAGTTAGTTGAGAGCATAAATAATCGATGCTAAGGATAGCAATGACTTAATTGCAAATTATTGTAACTCCGCATCCATTTAATCCGTTTCATAAAACTTCGTTTTATTAGTTCAGTTTTGTCTTGCTATCAGTTTAAACGAATTTATAGCCAAGTCAATCGGATTGATGGAACAAAAAAGAAATCTAGCAGCAACTCAAATGACAAACAATTGCAAGAATTTTGAAAATTTAAATGTGGTGGATGCAAACGTACAACGGGTCAATGACAGTTGTTTCCAAGAATATCTGGGCAAACCGTCCTCGGGAAGAAAATTAAATTTTATTAGAACCGGGTAGATTCATAAAACAACATTTCGCGGAACATAAAGTACAGCTGAGTCGAGCAGTGCCGTCACAAAATACGTGTTGCACATCCATCCATGTAGTTAGTGCCGTCAAGCAATTCATCCATCCATCCACCCGAATAATGCGGTTTACTGGGCAATAATCAGTATTGCAGATTCACCAAAAAAGTAAAAACAGCAACAAGCAATATCAACAACAAGTGCATCGCTGATGTAGGCCAAAATTGAAGTAGGATCTAAACCGAAGCCAAAGTACAAGCGGGGCGAAACTAAAGCGAAGAAAACGTTTAAGCCAATAAATATTTTGAAGTAAAAGAAAATAAGAAAAGATGAAACTATAGGAGAAAAGGAAGAAGAGGTGCGGTGGAGTCAGCGTCAACATCATCTTCAAAGCGGCGAGCGAAAAAAATCCATAAATCTTATTAATGCATTGTTGCAATAC
Organism: Physocephala rufipes; assembly: GCA_963966595.1. Taxonomy (NCBI): domain Eukaryota; kingdom Metazoa; phylum Arthropoda; class Insecta; order Diptera; family Conopidae; genus Physocephala; species Physocephala rufipes. Next base: position 11,871,646 of record OZ016503.1, read on the forward strand.
ACGATGCTATGTTGCAAAACGCACTGAGCACGTGAACTCCGGCCACCTGACCGAGATGACAAAGACCGCAAGGCATGGCCGGGATAGACTGCGGATTGAATAGACTCATTGTCGCAGCGCCAACATGTGAAGAATTTGCGCTGTGTGATGTGTTGCGCTGTGATGTGAAGTGGTCATTCTTACTCGATTTCGTCTCATTTCCAAGATATGCTTCGTTTCTTTATGAGTCTCCACAAGAAGTGGAGACTTTTGCCTGTTTTTGGCCATAAAACCAAAACAGCAACAATGGCAGCAATAAAATCAGGCTGAGAAAGTTCCATGCAATGCAGCACAGCAAGTGCATTATACAGCGCACTGCAATAAAATGCCACGAAGTCTTCAAAGTCGTAGCCAAGAACGTACCAAGACGTTGCCGTCACCGTTCGAATAAAAGTTGCTACACATTCAAAATAGTGTAAACCGTCAAAATGATAGGGGGAGGGGGACGCGGGACGTGGTGAAGTGCGAGAGAAAGAGTTAATTGGTCATCATCGGAGAACAGCTTAAAACCGAATTCAAAAAATTTTAAAATTAATTTCGTGGATGGAAGTGAAGCAATTGGTAGAAAATTTATATGGAAAATTTTAGATGGAAAATAAGGCAACTGCATCCACATTATCAGCCATTGAAGTAGTGAATTTTTAATTGAGTGATTTCTATTAAAGTTGAGTTAAATCTTCGTCCAACGAGCTCCATGATAGCATTTACTAACTCTCGGGTTACACTCATACAATTGTGCTCCCCATTATTTCGTTAGAGCCAGGTTATAGTAAGCAGGTGGACTAGGTTCTGATTCGATTTAACCCTGTCCATTCGTACACCTGTCTGTTAAACCAGGATTACGGGAGAACAAATAAATATATTGCCATGAAATCTTGCATGAATGTTTGCCACTGTCTTCCTAGGTTGTTCGGTGTTGAGAACGAGACACAGCAAATTGATCCAATAACTTTAATATGAAAACTTTTTATGAATTAAAGTTCATAAGAACCTAATGGTAGTTATAAGTCGAGTTTATCTGTGCTTGTAGTTCAGTTTCGAGCACATTATTTAAGGCGAAAATATACCCAAAAAGATGAACACCCACTGATAACAAGGTTCATAATTAGAGGAGGTTGAATAAAGTAAGGTAAAAATCGTCGTGCAATACTTTGTTTGAAAATTGAGGTTCTCATAAGTGGTGAACAGTTTTTCAACTTGTAGTCCTTTCTAAAATTTATTTTTTAATTTACCGCCTGAGGAAGTTTTACTTTAAAATATATTGTGTCTGTCCATGGCTCATTAAAATTGAATTATAAATATATATAACGAGTACACCCTCCACATACCTCGACCAGGCCGAGGCTATAATTATTACTTGTTATAAACTTATTTTTCCTTACACTGGCTCGATAAAAACCTTCCAGGATCTTTTCAAAATTATATCTGCCATCAGAACAGCTAAGTCAAGGTTAGTCAAGTTTGTATAAATAAAACCAAATTCGTAATAAAGTAATAGAGCGAGACCTTATCTTATGTTAAACTTAAGTACCTCGAAGGTATTTTACGTTATCTGAAGCTGTTTATAAACAAATGGTGTTGGACGGATACAATTAAATCTGTGTTACTCCTGGTAGTACTCAGCGCTTACCAATAATATGAATTACGTTTAATTTACGTCAAGAAATGTCAATTCGCGAATTACATTTTGATGAAATGAATTAATATTTTAATTAAAATTAACGATATATACATTTCTTAGTAACAATTGAGATATGTACATTTAGTGCATCGGGTGCCCTACGGTTGAACTCCACGGTTCATTCCAGTTCGTGATTGTTGTCGATGTCTCATCGTCACTACTCTTTTCATTACACGAGTGACCTCAACCCGAACAGTCGTTTCTGCATTCTCTACGCTTCTACAAGTGGAAATAATTAAAACAATTTTCCGCCTATTTCTATTTAACTGCACTATGCCGGGCGCGTTTGGCAACCGCGAGGTCACATCATTCCATCAGTACATGTCGTCTAGGCACGGTCTGCCGGACTGATGCCCAGTTATGCGGACTGTAGCGGCGGTGGCATTGGGTCTGTAGCTGATGGATTATTGCTGGATCTGTAGGCCAAGATAACGCATCATGCAACTGGAATAGAGTCCAAGTTTCCTTTGAGGAGCTGCTATAATTACTGCCGCTCGTAAAATATTTCCGATTTCTTTTAAAGTTACATAATTTTTGAATTTTTTTCCCGGTTTTGCTTATTTTTGTGACAGCGAGTTTGAGTAACTTTTCTGATAAATAACAAAAAACTCAGAATTATAACAAAGTCGAGGTAAACATCGCGGAAAGACAAGTGTACAAGCAACGCCATCGCTAAAAATTAAATTTTATTCTTAACCGTTTTTTATATCTTTTCTTAAATTTTGAAAATTTATTAAGCCTCTTTTATAACAAACTAAATTATTAAGCAAAGCAAATAAGAATAATAATTTGTATGAAATTATGTCTACAAATACCTTAAAGACCTGTTCATAAAACATAATTAAATTAATTATGGAAGAGGAACAAATTTGGTTTAACAATTATCAATAGATTAGAAGTGAACGCCCTTGCCCCGGCACTTACATGGATTTAACTCATTTCTATCAGCTCACATTTCCTAGTATAAAGGCAGTTTTGTCAGATGGTGAAATTATCACCCTAGTCAGGCGGTGATATTCATGTTTAATTTGTTGGACTAAAATCAGGTCTTTGGGCACTTTTGTGCCTACTAGGCCTACTGTACTCAAAATAAATGATTTAGGGTCAAAGAAAGTCGTTGAGCTGCTTTAAAAGTTTCTTAAATACCATGAGATGATATCAAATAATATCCTTTAACATTATTTAATACATTCAATAATTCATTCATTTGTGGAACCTCAATAAATGGTCACAAAAATATACTTTTGTTATTAAATGGAATCGTTTTAGAACTAAAGTGCGCAATTTAAAGTAAATATATCTCCGAGTTTCCTCAGTATATGTATTAAATTTAGACTTTATTGAGTTGATAAGAAATCACCAAAATCATGTTTTAAGTGATTTATAATATAACCTTTAGAAAATCAATATTTAGAAGAAAATCCAATAATTTTACTATATTTCATTTCATTTTCATTCATTTTCATTTCATGCGATTTTATACATTCTAAAAAACTTGTCAATGAAATAATTTCAATTAGAAAATAAAGAAAGAGCGAAACCACGCAAGAACAAAAAATAACTAATGGAAATCGTAAAAATAAAAGCAACAATAAATAGGTCTGTGTTGCCATTGCCCTTGATCTGCCGTGATCTGTGCTGTCTGGTACCCATTTTCATTATTCTTGGCGCTGAAGAGTATACACCATGCAGATAATATCTCATACAGACTGTATCCCGTATGCACTAGAACAATAACTAGCGAAACAAAAGAAACACCATTTTAAAATACTAATGAAAAAATACAAAAAAGTAAGGTGTTGAATTTGAAATATGTAAAAACGAATAAAAGAGTCGTAAAATTTACAGACGGTAAAGCGATAAAATTTCATGCAATTTTCCTGTTAATTAATTTGTTTTTGTATATGAGGGTTTTTTCAAACGGTATTATTTTATTTACGGGGAATGTACTCTTCCCCCTTTAGCTTAGTCTTAATCCTTCTAAGAGTCTGGCGAATAAATCTGAAAATGAATCTTTGTAGAATTTTATCAATGTTACTTTTTTATGTTTTCGAATTGTGCATTAATTAAAATAAAAAATATTTATAGTATTACGATAACTAAAAAACAGAAATTACCCAAGCTGCTTTCAACACCCAAATTAAAATTATTATTACAATATATCCTCGAACAATTTTATTACTCTCTTACATTTGTTACACTTTCTGGTTTTGTTGCAGCAATGGACATAAGCATTATTTGTAAAGTTGAATGATATGCCAACCTGTAAATTAATATTTATTAAAATTAAATATAAAAAAGATATTTATTTAAAATATTTCAATATATTTGTATAAAAAAATTGCGAATGAATGAAAATAATTCACCAATAATGTCGATGAGTACAACTTATCTATAACGTTTGCGAACTGTCGTGTTTTCAGTAGTTCGTAATTATTTCTATATGAACGTATTGAAGTAGAAAATGGAAAGGACAACGTTTCAAAATCAAAGTCAGAAACTTCCGAGATAAGGAAACGGTTTTGCTGTGTCGAATCCATCTGTATCTCCATATTAAGTTGTAAAGTGTGGAAAGATGTCGGAATACTAAAAATGCCTGTCTTCCAAAAATTTCAACATCGATATTGTTTTTAAACACTTTTAAGAAAACAGACGCATGCTAAAGCGTGGTGCACATTGGGGATGTAGCAATTATTATAATTTGCAATTAAGGAGTTGTTTTGATTGTGATGAAAGTAGGATTGGACTTATTCACATTCTCAAAAAGTGTTTCTGCGATGACGTTATATACCTATGTTCTCTTGAGTTATTAGTCAAGCAATTTTATTGCGTTGCATCTAACATAAAAAATTTACATATGCGGTATTCATATGTTATAAAAAATTTAGTTTTAACTGGACTAGAACTCAGTTCTTTCGCAAAGTGGGCTTGTGTTACTTTCAGAGAAAAACTTATGAAAATTGTTATAAAAAATGATTTTCTATTCGGATTAAAATAGTCAAGGGTTCTTAGATAACCTTTCTCATAGTTAGTGCTTCATGAAGCTGTCTTCAAATAGAAATTTGGTTGAAATTATGGTGACTTCCTTGGTGTGAAATGAAAAATATAAATAGCAAAGGACGAGTAAAACGAACAAACGAGAACTCACCTCTAAAACAAATTATTTTAATTCAGCCAGAAAATCCTTACTCATCAATAAAAACGGGAAATATGTGTTAACGAAGTCTTTCGAATTTGACGGATCTTAAAAAAAACTAAATATTCAGAAATCCTAATTTTGAAATCCTTTTTGTCAGTTTCCCCCAGTTGAAGGAAATGTTCTTAATTTTCCTCATTTTCTTTACTTTCTGCATTCATTCTCATTTGCCTTCATTTCAATCTTGAACGACATCAACAACAACAATCAAAAACAGCAATCAAATCAACTGCAGTAAAAGTAGCAGCACCAAAATCAGCTAAAGGAACATTATTACCACCACCACTAATATAATCTATTCGGGTGTGATGTTAAACCTTTTTGCTTGCCCGACAATCGATTTCGAGTACTCCTTCAAAGCTTTAACAAATCATAACAGAATCAGCTTCAAGAAACTTAAGTACTTTTCGTCGTTTTTGCGGACTTCAGAGGGTGAGTTTTATTGACAGCAACAATTACCTGAAGCAGTGGAGTTTGGTGCATATTATTGACAGTAGCTTAAGCAGTAGTAGCAACAGTAACAAAATACAAAGATAACAATAAAGCCAACAACCACAGTGGCATTACTAACTATAACTATTCCGACACTATATTGTTAGCAGACGTTAACGGATAGATTTAGTTAAGTTTGATTGGCTGTTTGGTTCGTTTGGCATCTTTTGGTCTAATCTTGTTTCGGTCTGCAAATTCAATTTGTCCGGATGTCTGTCTTTTTTGCACTTTTCACATTCAGCTCTCGATCCTTAGTATTAATGGGATGACAATCCAGTTAGTGATGCGTTCAATGTAAATTTATTTATAACTATTGCTGTTGCTGTTCCTCTAGCTGTTGAATTCATTCATTTATTACGGGTTGAAAATCACTTATGAGTTGATTATTAAATAATAATAGATTGCGCTAAAGCTGATGATGTTTATGCGGTCGCTGATGACAATGATGATATTGCAAAAAAATAAAAATTCGTGTTAGTGTTTTTGTTGTACAAATAATTAAGTGCCTTAAGTATTTGTAAGTGTTCAATCTAACATAAATTTGTCCATTCATGGCATTTGTAAATATCTTAAGGCTAGGCTCGTCTGTCAATCAGGAAATCCGTCTGCTTGTCTCTATGACTGTCTCATTGCGTAACCCTTGCTGTCCGCCTCCACCTTCATCAACGATTGCTCTTTTCCTTCGCCCGTTAAACGCCTGACGCGCTCATAAACATGATTATTCTTTTAAAAAATAAGAAAATTTCAGCGGAGATAACTTTGATCGTCGTTTTTTATAATGTAATAGAATATCAATTTTAAGCACATACATTTCCGACATAATCTAGACCAAGTTAAACAATCTTTTGGCTATTCATTTAATGTGATGAACGCATTCGGCTTTCATTGTAAGTGTCTAAATATTTGCGTAAGACATTTCATAATGTTTCTTATGAAAACTATGAACTTCAAGGCTCACAAAAAAAGGTATATATGTACAATATTACTTCGATACCAAACAAGTTCTAATCGCGAAATTGAAAGAAGCGTGTGATATGGATTTTGTGACAACGAAGTTTAAAATAACCCCACAAAAACTTTCTTTCATCCATTGCATTGATCCATTTAATTTCTAACTTTCGTTAGAAACTGATTACATTATGATTCTGACACTAGAATAATTTTTGCGTTTGGTAGGCTTGTTCATTTTAATTTTAATTCAATTTTATAACTTCGGACGAGATAATTTTATAAGTTTTCTGTATTGTATTATATGGACTATTAAACTCATTTCTGAGGCACTACTTTAGAGCGTTTTTCTAAAAAAAACAAAAAAAAAAATAGTTGATTAAATCAATTATTGAGACTATGCTCAAATTTCTGGATGATAAATAATTTAAAACATAACAATAACTCTAACCACTATTACTGCAATATAGTGCAGAGACAATGGTTAAAATCATCGTGGTACCTTGTCATAATGTAACTAAAAATTTTCTTTACGATTAATAGTAAAAATGTCAATATGCCGCCGTTGTGAATCAATGTCGAAATTTAACGCGTTATTACACAGAATGAAACTATGCTGCCTTTTCGATTGTGTTTGCTGTCATTTTTCTCTGCTTTGAGAGCTTATAAACAAGCAGCAGATACAATTTCGTTGGGCGCGAATAAACGAACGTTGTTAGTGCTTATCAGTGCATTCGAAGCAAAAACTGGATGCCGAAGCCGGGTGCCGGTTGAGTACCAGTACCAAAACCGCTAGTGAATAAAACGCGAGCAAGGATCCTTTCGATTGGGTGTGAGTGAAGCGGCGTCGTGAAAAATTATTCAGTAAAATTCATGACGTCGTTTAGGAAGGGGGATGTTTTTGTTGCGCGCGAGTAAATGGATTTCTAGTGGAAAACAGACTTTATCTAAGGAAGTTGAAGAAAGTTTTGTATACTAAAAAATTTCCGAGCGTCTTCTCAAAGCCAGCGTTGCAGTCTTTACATTAGTTTATGTTTGTCTAATAAGACCATTAATCTGGAAAAGACTTGCCAAATATGTTTTTGGTTTTTCTCGTTGACCAAGCATGTTTATTGATGGAATGAATCGTTGGAATTTATGGGAAATTGGTTCGCTCGAAAAAACACGTGTTTTAGCCGCTTTATGGTGTTAATTGAGATAATTCGGTTTAAAACTGGTTTACGCAATTTAATCAAAAGTTTCGTTCATTTGTACTAATTTGATGGAAAAAATGGAAGTTAGAAGGCATTATTTCAGCTCAAGTAAATGGACTAACGATAAACCAAATATTTTTCATTTTTTAATGAATTATTATTAAAAATTAACATATTAAAAAATAAAAACCATTAGATTAGTCAGGTCGCATTAGATTAATTTCCATTTTGTTTCAAAAAATTAATTAATATATTTTAAAATTATTTAAACTTGTATTTGATATTCGTTATAACCTAAAGCGAAGAAAACGTGAAGTATAAAAAATTTGACCGCAGCAATCAATCATTTCAGAGGAAAAAAATTTCAATAAACATCGAAAATAACGAATCATTTAAACGCCTTTGGAGAAATAAAACACGATTTTTCTGGATGTTTTAAGTTTTAAAAACCAGAAGATATTAGATTTAATAATTTTTTCTTTAATTATACTAGTTTTTAAATTTGGCGTAGAGCTATAATTAAAGAATTGAGATGATGTTGCACAGGGAATGTTATTTTAGTGCTTCAAAGGTCATTTCGAAATATTCCCAATTCTTAATTTAATTTGGTATATATACTGTGTGCTTGTCATTAATCGTCAGTTAGATTTAAATGTTCCACGTATGTTAAATTTTTTAAGTTTTTCTGGTAAAATCGGTCTCGTTTGCCTTCGTTTGACATTCTTCGATCCAATCACTTCACCATTTCTGTCAAATCAATATAAATCGTCGGAAATCGTTGGTTGTTTTTTAATTTTTGGTTTCGTTTTTTGGTTGCTATATTGTTGGTGTCGTAATAATAGTTGTTGTTGTCGACTTTTGTAAATTCGTGGAGCTATCATTTGGCCTCATCTTCGTTTTATTATTATCATTTCTTAACACTTCGGTTTACCTGCGATCTTCGATCATGTGAGTAACAATCACACGCTTACGGCAAGAAAGATCAGTGAAATGCAGTTCCCAACTTCCTAGAGTACATTTATTTATTGCGTACTTGGTTTGTTGTTCGATGAGCTGTTGATTGACATTTGCCCAAATTAATAGCATATATGTTCGCCCAGCAATCATCGCGCTTGTGCAGCCGTGGAAAACCGGGACTATATCGGCAGTCTCAAAGCAGAATGGTGTGTGAAAGAGACGGATTGTGTACTCGCATACGATACGAAGTGATGCATTCGTTGTACTGCGGAATCACACCAGCGGGAACGACTTCTTGGGTTCACGTTTTAAATTTAGCATAAAAGAATGACGCATGACAATTCATTGACAAGCCTAAATTGTGGTCACCTATTTTTTAATATGATTAAAATAATAAAGTCTCATACAAATCGTTGGTAATCAATGTCACTTAAGTAATCAAATGATCTTTAATAATTCGATTCAGAAAATGGTTTAAGGAACTATACGTAAAACTCGGATGACGTAGCAGTACATTGTACAATCTCTCTAAAAATGTTCGGGAATCAGTTAACGTCACCGATTCGTAAACGATAGTTTTGATTGCTGTTGATGAGTTTTGCCGTGTTTATGTAAACAACCATAACAACGAGATTAGTTTTCGCTAACGGATACATATTTTCCGTGATTGTTTTTATTGTTTATGTGGATGTTGCTGTTTCTATAAAATAAATTTCATTTTCATGACGCCAACTCACACAAATTTGAAGACTCTGTATTGAGGAATAGGGGCAATAGCACATTATCATGATCCCCACTATTCACAAAGCAAAACGAATACTAAAATAATATTACTATCACCATAAAATATATACGTGCCAAATAAATTTGCATAAAAATTCATATCCTCGTAATGCCAGGTAACCAGCTCGCACTCAGAGACTATTAAATAGCTACCCAATTAGGTGCATTGATTCTTGGTCGGGCCTTGAGTCGGTCTCGTAACCTTCTTTTTATTCTTTCAGGTATTGCTACTCGGCAACCTGGGTCTTTTCGTCGTTGAATCTTCCCACGAACTCAACCGTCGTCGCTTTGTCGAACTGTCAAAATTCATGGTGTTCATGGTTATATAATTCGTTGCCCAAAAAGCGCAGAAGACAGTGATGCTGGGGTTTTGCTTGATGCTTTGCTTAAATGCGTTTTCCAACAAATTCAGTGCTCACACTAGCGCAATTGCGCTGGTTCATGCAGAAAACGAGGCAATTTCTTTAGTAGCGACGAGCATCAGGAGTAGAAATAACACGTTTCTCTTACGTATAAAGAGAAAATGTTGGGTGTGTAAATGATGGTTTTTGCCATTGTCATTGTTATTGTAGGGTGCGTTGTTTTCAAACAAACACAAAATTCAAACAACGATAGTTAATAAAATCTCGCAATACAGATGATGTTAATAATGATATCAATGAAAATGGTAGTGTAAAATTATAAAAAATAGAGTGGGTGTGTGCTTTTCAGTAGTCTGAAGGCGTGGTGTGCTCGTTCGCACTTTAAAACACACCAAAATTTCCGAAAAACTTGTTGGAATGGGAGAAGAAAAAGTCTTGTTTTGATTAAAACTTTCTTTGGTTAATTTTGGCTTGGCTTTTGACAAAAATAGAACAAAGGTAAAATGTATTAGTAATAAAAAATAAAATAATTAATGATGAGAATTAAAAGCAATAATTATGAAACTGCTCTTGAATTCGTCTTGGTGGGAACAAATAAAAGGTTTTGACTACTTTTAGAGAAGCTTCGCAGTAATATTGTGAAAGATGACGCAAACGATATGACGAAAACTTGATACCTTGTTATTAAATATATAAAGTTTTGACACATCGTTCCGAGGATCTGAGAGTTTTGCAGAATTTTTATGTATTAAACTTCATAATTTATTCCATAGTTAATTTCAGTTTATTCCATAAAAACAATTTTTTTCGGAAATATTGATGTTGTAGTTGGGTTTATTGTGGCTGGTTTGTTTTTCGTACTATTTATTTAATTTTTCTAAATAATAACAATATTTTGTGATTTATAAAAATTTAACTAATGATTCTATACAATAAATATCGTTATACTTTCTTGTTAAAAATATTTCTATGTTAACTAAAAATTGAGAAAATCTTTCCAAAGCACATTCCTCAAAATATTACAAAAATTAAATACATTCAATAACAGTGATTATTAAATAATATATCTATTAATATAAACTAGCAAATCTTTTTCATTTTAGTTCAAACCTTTACAACTAGCACTGGAGGCTTAGCAGTTGTTTTTGGGATTTTGTTTCTAACACAAAATTTTTTAAAAATTTATACTTAACGTAAAATATCTGTCTTTTGTTAGCCTGATTTTCAATAGTTAATGATATTTTTGATAGTTAATTGATATTTTTTTACATTAATGGTCATTTCGTTTTTAATGATTAGCTAGGAGATAATTTCCCTCTTTTATTGAAATTAAGTCATGTCTAAATAACATTCATTATGGAGGCGATGATAATAGTGGAAGTAATAATAATCATTTCTTAAGCACTTCTGAACTACTCCTTTAAAGGTTGTTGTTGTTGGGCTTGAGCCTACAGTTTGTAATGATATCATTGCATATTTCTTGTTGACGATTACAAGTGATTGATATTTTGATGATATTTTCTTGTTTGAAATCCTTGCTTCATCGCTTAACCTGCTTATTGCTTTGTAGAACGGCTTTTGCTTTTGTTAATGGCGCTAATTGATCGGTTGGCGATTATCACGGTGTCGTTAATGGTGTTGTTGTTGTTATGTGTGGATGTCGTTACTGTGGTATTGCAGAATAATTTCAACATTGTCGCTTTCCTGATTTTTGATAATAGCTGTGTAGCGGTTAGTGATTACGTTACAATCGATCTATTTATTAAATTTATAGTGTTTTTATACAACTGATGATGGTGGTTGTATGTTAGCAATCTCTCACATTTTATGGGTAGACGTAGAAATTTATATGCACGTATTTCGATGGTAAGTATGACAATGATGGTGATAATAAAGTTATTGTTATTGTCTGTATTACAGTATTTCTTAGATTTTAATAATTGGCTGAAGATTTCAATGCAGGAAACAACGATATACTTTTACTGATTTTCTCTTTTTATTATAATAATTTTTTTATGACGCTTTTCATACTCATCTTGTTTCCTATTGATTCTTGTTAACGTCTTTCGAGTGAAAGAACGTTCGCGCTCGACCTCGCATATCTTTTTCGTACAAACAAAATGACGCAGCAATCGTCTACATTAATCTTTTTCTGCTTGTTCTGTCTAATAAACAGGGTTAATGATTAACGAATAACATCTAGTAGAGAGAAAGGATGAAAGGTATTCTTGAGGCAGGTGCCATCGATCGTTGATCGGTCGATAATCTGCGTCGCTTTTGCTCACTGATACATTCTAATATATGAGTCTTCATTCTACAACATTAAGAGTATTGATTGATGAAGTATGCGAGAAAACCAGTCAGAAAAAGGTGAAGGATCAACCATTCCTGAGGCTTTCATGTGTGTGAATTGATGTATTCCTCTGTAGAAAGAAATACATTACTCTAACATTGCACTTTATCATCTATTTTTTCTTTCATTCTAGCAGTTTTCAAGATTATGTTGCATCATTCGAGTGATACCACTTTTATATTTACTGATGTTTCACCTTTGTTTATTTTGGCCTAATTTTTGCATTTTATTTTGACTATTAATCAGCTTAATTCGTAGCTTCAATGCTTTAGGCTTTAGTGCTTTTTGGCCTTATGATTTAATTAAGTGATCATTAAATTGAATCATTGCTTGGATAATCTTGAAATATACATGTTTCGTGTTTTCATTTGATCAGGTTGATTAGTTTTTGTTCAACAATTTTGTTTTTGTTTTCATCATAATATTATCATTGCTTAATATTGTAGTGTTGAACGTCAAACTCTAGTGAAACCTAGCATTTGTCTTTTCTCCTTTTACATATAACAACCTTAAGGTATCATTTGCAATTGCCAAATACCACTAACGTTCGAAGTTTTTTAATCTGCTTTTTTTGCCTCAATTCCTTTAATTTTGACGACAGTCTAACACAATGTTCGCGGTCACGGCCGTCTTTACTGCCTTTAGCACCGTTCAGATCAAGATAACTCTAGTTATTGCTTCACGTAATTATCGTTTCACTTATGGTGATTACAAGTAGTCGTTGGGTGTTTGCTTATCCCATTTGGTTCCCGTAATACTGCTTTCTAACCACACACAAAGATACACTCATGCACATACCACCACCAATCAGCGAAATTCAGTGCAATGATTATCATATTTCCTAGTAGTGAATTGCTTATTGATCGCATTGATTTCAACCATAACCACTGTCATAATTTCGTGAAGTGTGTCTCTGTAATGTTCACAATACGTGTATTTAAAACGTAATCCCGGGAACATAATGTATGTCAAATTATGGGTACGACACAACTTGATGCTGTGATCGTCGTCATCGTCTCTGTCTCTGATCTTAACTAATATCGTAAATGCATTAGGTTATCTGTGCGGGACCAACGGGCTGCAAAATCCTTTGAATTGTCGTAAAATTAAGAATTTATTAATCACAGTGATCTTCAGCGGATACAATTTGGATGTCATGTGCGTCAGATTTTCATTGGTGTTTAATGTTTAGTGGCCATGGCGATGATGGTAATTTTTTATTTGGATTTATTTAATGTCCACCGTAATCAACATGATTATCAACCATCGTCGGTGTAATGTTTAGCAAATGCGTTGTTTACATGAAGTTACATCTCTCGACGTTTGTCTGTCTAATAATAGGAAATTTTTGTAAACTTATCCTTGGATACTGCTGGGACTTCATCAATTGTAGATACTCTTCATCGTCTTGTATTGAGTAAGCCTTTCATGGAATGGATTTTTGATTAATTATCCAAATTTATCACAGACATTTTTTCATCATCGTTGATTTTATGATCTCTTACTTTTTATCCATTTTGTGATATTTTTTAGTACATATCGATAACTTTTCTGTTGGTGTTCTGGTAACGTGTTCTCTTTGGTCGGATCTTTTGCTTCTCGAATTTACTTCAATTCACAGAGTCTTATAGTGCAATATTGTTTGTAGAATAGAATCTCAGAGTTGATTGAACTCTTGGTTTTCATTTCATTAATTTTCAATATTTAGTTCTTCTATCTTGGGTATTGGTTTTGGGTTTTTATCCTTGCTTTATGTATTTTTGCTTATTAACTAATGCAAAATTATTTATCGGATGTTAAGTTTTTGTGGTTAAGTCCAATGGAGTAGTTATGATAGTTGTTGTCAGAGTTGTTGTTGTGGCTGGGTCCATGACTGCGGTGTTAACATATCCCTTCTTGAGACGTTTCGTTTCTATCGTCTGTTCGTGATCGGATTCCGTATTGCGGAATTTATAAGGAACTTCTGTACGTCGCTTGATTTCAAGCGTGTTGAAGATATAAGGAATATTTTCGGCTTCTCTGCTGCTATTTGTCCTGTTAATGTTATTGTTGCTGCTGGTATTAGTTTTACAATAGTCAGCGGTGCAAAAGTCATTGTTATTGCCACTACTTGTTATTCCTTTATCAATTATATCGTTGACCCTCTCATCAACCAACATCTTTTCATTGATACTCTTGACTTTCTTGACTGTTACGTAATTTTCGGGTTCATTGCTATTTCTAATTTCTGCAATAATTTCAATCACGCTCGAACTTGTTCTTCTGCTCCGTAAAGAGTTTAAAATGACGGAATTTATTGCGTTTCTCATGCTTAAATCTATTGGAGCATCTTGCGCATCGTCGACCGAAGTCACTCTGTCGCTTCGGATTTCCGCTAGCCTTCTTGCTAATGGCGAAAGCGGCGGTGTCATTGAAACTGCGATTTCTTTATCGTCGCCGCGTCCACTGCCGACGCAATGCACTGATTTGATTTGTTGTTGAAGTGGCGGATCTCTCACTGCCATCTGCACATCTTCATCTTCAACATCTCCGTCTTTCCTTCCTTCTACACCAACCAGCTCTTCATTCTCCCCTGCGTCGCTTTCGTGACTATGCAAACTGTGCAACCGTTCACACCCGCTCTCTGAATTGGGTGTAACTAAAGCCGATATCGAATGATCGTGTTTGCGCATTGGTAAGCTTGTGATGGTTGACGAGGGGCTCAGTGCGCACTGTGACTTCAGCACCGCGTCCAAATAGAAACGCTGAGTAAGCTCTTCGGTAGCTTTATTGTCGTTACCAATATGTTGTTTCCGCTGGCCTTGTTCACCGCCGCTGATGGCAGGTACACAAACGCCACTGCAACTGAGTGGCCTACTAACAGCTTTCGCTTTTTCGCTCCGCATCGAATTAGCGTGGTTGATTAATTTTGACGAATCATGAGATGCGTTGGTCATGATGTGCGAATAACGGGTGGGTGAACTGTTAGCGGAATTGTTGAAGAGTTGTTGTACCGCGGCTGCAGTCGCTACGGCTTGCTGTTGGTGTTGTTGCTGCTGCTGGTGATATTGCTCGTCAGGTGGGGATTTTAACAGTTCTTGATGATTGGAACCATAAAGTGCGGGATGATAGCCGGGGAACACCAAGTGCGATGGTGGCAAAAAACTGGGGGGTGGCATGGCTGGCATTGAAGACAAGCCAGGAAAATGCAGAGGCAGGAAAGAATGAAGTGCTTCATTGCGCAACCGCATGGCTGCAGAAGCGACGACGCTGTCTGCAGGAAGCCTTTCAAGATGAGGTTGAAGATTATGGCGCCCACATTTAACCTCAAGTGAGTTGTCAGAATTGTGCGAATCGGAAGAGCTGACGCCAGGCGAAGCAATAGTCGCTGCAGCGGAAACATGCTTGCTATACTCCTCAAGTCCTAATATTATGAATTCGTCCTTCGTTCGCGGCAGATAAAGGCTAGGATAGGCGCCGACATGACCCAGCATACCTAGCCCTGCGGCGGCTGCGGCAGAGTTGGGTAAAACAGCGGCGGATCCCAAACCGGCCTTATTGCCGGGAGAGTGATGACTGAGAAGTTGTTGGCTGGCCGGTGGGTGAGAATACTGCTGGCATTGCAGATGATGCTGGCTGTTTTGGTGTGCTGCAGCAGCCATGGCGGCTGCGGCTTGTTGCTGCTGTTCCTGCAGCAAGCAATGAATTTTGAACCAGTTGGAACGACGGCCGTAGCGTGACCCACTCTTCGACATGCCGACCAGTAGACATTTACGTAACCGGCATGCTTTGCAGACAGTGCGATTTTTCTTGTTAATGACACATTCGCCGTTATTTTTGCAGTCGGAAATTGATGACAAATTGTTGTATGAACGGCCGAAAAATGACTAAAAGTAAGCAAAGCACAGCGACAAATGATGAGATAGATAAAATTAAGGAAAATGCAAATAATTAAGAACACCATCTTAACACTTAGGTGTGGCTTAAGCTTAGTATAGGCTATAGCGTACTAACCTGCAGCCATAATATAAATTTGTGGTTTAATCCTAAAAATCAGTGGGCGGTATGTGCCCATTTTAATATAATATTTATCTTTTTATTTTATTTTATTTTATTTTTTATATAATAGTGATGTTGCCACGCCCGTTTCGGGGTATAAATGCAATTGAAATTATATAATAAAACTGGGTTAAAACTGAGTTAATTATATATTAAAACTCGCTCATTTTCAATACCAGGCAATTTGTAATGACAGGGTATGAAGAATTCTTTCTACGTTTTCTGAGAATACTTCCAATGTTTCTCCTGTAATGCGATCTTCGCCACAATTGTGGTTCTGGTAGGCGGATCATACCCATTTTGCGGTAGATAATTTTTTAGTGGATGGTCATTATGGTAACATAAATTTCACTTTTACACTTACTATCGGTATGAGGAATTAGTCTAATTAATTATAAAGTCATATTTACTACGGAAAGTAGTCTCCGTCGTCGTTTTTAGACGACAAACGGTACTCACAAAGGCGTCGCTATATCTCAAATGTGTGTAAAATGTATCTAACATCTGACGTCGTCGTTATTATCGTAAGAAATTTGTATTCACAAAATCAAAAAATTGACGACAGGTCGTCTGAAATAACTATATCCTCATATCAACGCGACGCGTGAATCGCGCGAATGTTCGAGGAGCACTATTTCTATTCTATTGAGCTACTTTCCTTGTCTTTACACTCTTATTTTTGCTCACTCTCATGGAAGAAATGGCCCCCTTTTACGAAAAAGCGTGCGAGTCTTGTTGTATCGCTTCTTTTACTATCTGCATTTAAGATAAAATGTAAACAAAAGACATATGTTTAATATTTGAAAATTTATTCAAATTTACGAAAGGAAGAGCAATGGATGGTGTTACTACGAATTAAATGAAATATTAATTACGGAAATGCAGAATTACAAAGAGTTATATGGGAGTGTAATAATCAAACCATTTTTTATTTATTAAAACTCAAAATTCACAGAAATTTAGGAATGATTGCAGAATGTTGTTTGTTAACGGAACGAAGCAGTGTCTGAGAATGTTCTTATGACGACGTGATTTCAATTTAAATTAATCGCGCGATGAGAAAGAGAGAGAGAAAGAGAGTTTCACGCATCGCGCGGCGCGTTATTCTGCGTCGGTTATTTTGCTATTATATTTCACCAAATTAGGTGTCGTCTCTCACCAAAATTTACTAATTTGCTTTCTAAAAATGAATTCACGTTCTAAGAAAATAGATTTGTGTCCTCGCACTTGTAATACATTTATTATTTGCAACCAAATAAATAAAAATATTTGAAATTTTAATAGTTTTCGCTGTAAATATTGATATGGGCAATATGGGTATTAATGTATGTCCTTGTGGCGATTTTTCGAAGAAAAGTTATCAATCTCCTAACATCGTTCCACACATTACAATTTCTTAATTAGATATTCGGCGGATTCGATATTGTCAGTTGTCAGTATTCGTCTGGCGACGCTTGCGTGTTTCACTATTTTTTCATTGTATATTATCATGACGCCTCATCCCATCCTTTCACTTTAAAGTACGCTTTTTCAATGCAAACTAGGATATATGGGAACTACCGTTGGTGCACACCATCGGAGTTAACTAGTTGTTTGGCACCACAAATATGTGAAGCTTTTGAGTGGGCCTTGCCATTTTTAATCAATGTGTATTACCGTCGAAAGAACAGAAGAATATTTATACAGAAAGAACAACGAGTGAATTATAATACGAAAATTCACTCAAGATATCGATAAGATGCATTCAAAAAGGAAATATAAAGCCACTAACATTTTTAGGTGCGAACTATCGATATCATTAGTGGATTCTCGTACTTTAAATCACACATATATATATATATATATATATATATATATATATATATATATATATATATATATATATATATATATATATATATATATATATATATATATATATATATATATATATATATATATATATATATATATATATATATATATATATATATATATATATATATATATATATATATATATATATATATATATATATATATATATATATATATATATATATATATATATATATATATATATATATATATATATATATATATATATATATATATATATATATATATATATATATATATATATATATATATATATATATATATATATATATATATATATATATATATATATATATATATATATATATATATATATATATATATATATATATATATATATATATATATATATATATATATATATATATATATATATATATATATATATATATATATATATATATATATATATATATATATATATATATATATATATATATATATATATATATATATATATATATATATATATATATATATATATATATATATATATATATATATATATATATATATATATATATATATATATATATATATATATATATATATATATATATATATATATATATATATATATATATATATATATATATATATATATATATATATATATATATATATATATATATATATATATATATATATATATATATATATATATATATATATATATATATATATATATATATATATATATATATATATATATATATATATATATATATATATATAAAACTTCTAACATAAAAGGTAATGCTTATATTTATTGTTGGAGCAACAAAGAAAAATATTATAGAAAATGAAACAAATGTTCTTATGATTTTTTCCTCCAGCTATTCTTTGTTTTTTCACCATTTATTAATCTAATAAGTATTGCACAAAAAAATCAAAAAACACGGCTATATTTTGTGCCAACACTGAAAAATTCACCATCTGTGAAGAACAACAAAAAACTTACGATGAGAAATGAGTACAACATAAACCGAGTAACATGCTCGAAAAGTGACTTTGTGAATACGACGTCTCCTAAAAATTGACTTTTGAGACAATGTCGTCTTAACTCACCAGATGATTTTGCGAATAAGGATATAAGTGCCTTTTGGCTCAAGGATATAAGTGCCAAGTGACTCATTCTGAACAAGAATATATATACATTTCTATACCCTCCTTTAATGCATCACATGCGGAAACAAAAAGTGAATATAACCTATCCGTTCGGTAGTAGGGTACAAAATGTGCATTAGCTCTTAAAAGCAAAGAACTGGTAATGGGATAAGTAATAGAGAAAGCAAAACACCATTTTAGTTCTTACCTTTTAAAAGTGATCAATTTTTAATAAAGAAGAGCTGAGAAATTAAGTCGTATAAAATTCTTTCCAACTTCTTGCTCGAACGGTTAATAAAAAAAATCATTATTTTAGCGTAACTAAATAATAAGACCTAGTTTTATGATGATTAATATCATTAATTATTGCAATTAATTATAGCTGAAGAGAGTATGTAAAGAATTAATTTCGTGATTAATGATCTAAACGTCTTGGGGCTTCTTTCGTTCTCATAAAGTCGAGTTAGTTGAAACGAAATTTATGTCAAATATACAATTTTGATTTAACAAAATTGATTAAATTATTTTAATACTATTCATCGATTATAATATCTATAACGGGAAAATACTTTCGAAAACATTTCGGAGGTAGGTGTCCCAAACGCAGCAGACGCTGCGGTAGACCAAGCTAAGCGACAGAGCTGTGGATGAACCTTTGATTTTGCAATTCTTTGCACAAGAACAGAGAAGATAATCAACAAAAGAGAGAATAGTTCAAGAGGAGGGTAATTACAAAATTTTGAAGTAAACAATTTTTCACATCGGATTCAGAAAAATTAACGGAATGAATGGAAGGAAACGAAGGATATGAAAAAGACGGGAAGAAAAAAGAAATATGACTTCAATAAAAGGTTTATATAAAGGGCATAACTTTTACTTTTAACTGGTTACTTTCTCAAGAATTGATATTTTGAGTATTTAGAAACTAAAAAACTGGAAGAAATTTTAAAAACATAAACGCGAAAATTCTAATACTGTCTAAAGTAAAGACCTCACATGATGGCGCACCTTCGCTA
The DNA here is from genome assembly GCA_963966595.1 of Physocephala rufipes. Lineage (NCBI taxonomy): Eukaryota > Metazoa > Arthropoda > Insecta > Diptera > Conopidae > Physocephala > Physocephala rufipes. Next base: position 11,891,688 of record OZ016503.1, read on the forward strand.
AAAAACAAAACTTGTTTCAGCGGACGTACGAAAACTGCGGAACCTTAAATTTGCCACGCAACTCTGAGTGAAAGAGTAAATAAAAATAATGGAGGAGAAACAAACAAAAAGATTTTTTCAACGATTTGTGAGCATTAGTTTTGTTTTTTAGCGAATATAGTGTAGTTTAAAGAAAAAACTTATACATACTCGATAAATGTTATAAAGGGAAAGGAGAATAGGCAACAACAAATTGACGTCTACTGTTTTGCTTTGATTTGTAGGAAATATTAAATAAATCAATTTTGCTTTGGAAGGTTGTTACAAAGATCCGAAAGTCGCAGTTGAAATCTGAAAATATCCGTAAAACAAAAGTTACAACAATATTAATCAGAACAACCGCAATATTAATGTCCACTATTTGCTTGAAGTTAAGCGCAACACCAACATCACCAAGACTCACAATCATTTCATTTAACTGAAATTAAATTTACGGACTGCTTTTTCTATAATAAAAGCCTTTATTGTTTTGTCCATTTATTTGATTTCATCAGTTTGCTTTTGTTTGCTTCCTTCTGTTTTGGGAGCAAACATTTTCGTAGCTTCTAAAACTTAAAATCTGGTGGGGAGGGGGAGTTATGGTAAAGCCCACGGCGTGGCATGGAACATCACCTTTATCGAGTTCAATTAACCTCAGGTCAAACTCAGATTAATTTAGACGAAGTTAGTTCAATCAAGACCAAATCTAAAAGAAGCCTTAGTTCAAACTTCATAAATACGGTTATGTCTATATGTACTGCTACTGCACATTTATTAATATTATTCTCCACCAAATTTAGCATGATCTAATTCATTGATTTTCAATGTAGTTCTTTTTCAAATAAATAGAATATTTCTAAACCGGGTTTTGTGGCAGCTAGAGAAGAGTTCCCATATTAACCTTCATTCAGCGTGATTGAGTGATATTCTAGTAATAAAAGCCTCCTTATTTTCAGGCCAAGCAGTTCTGGTCCATTTGTGTCTGTTTGGTTTAATACCCAGTTGAGATTGTTTGAAAATGGGAATTTTTTGAAACGAACATATATTTTAAATTTTAAACTTACTGTTTGATTAAAATAAAATTACATATTGCAGCTTAAAATAAGCTACTGCTCCAACTGTTGCTCGGAATTAGCAAGAAACTATACATTGAAGCAGTAATCAATTACGAAACCTGATAGATGATAGGTGATATGTGATAGATATATTGATGATATCTATATTATAACATCCTATTGTTGCTTCTGCATTTATTGTTGCTACACCCTTCGGAGAGTAATCAATATAAACAAATCTTGAGGCGCTCTCTCGTTTTGCTTTATCTTTTTGTTTTGTATCTTATTTTTCATTGAGAAAGTGAGTTCTATTATAATGAAATTTGGTTAACTCTTAGTCAATTATTTATGTGTCTTTCAAAAGATTAAGTCGTTATACTAACGATTTAATAATTACAATCGTTAGATTAAAACAAACTTAATTATTCAAATGATCAGAAAACAAATCTATAATAAATATGCAAGCAATGATTCAAATGAGCATAAAAACGATATCGAAATAAATTCCCAAATTGAAAAGTGCAGTGCATTTCCGACCTAAAAACTTTTACGCACGATTAACCTTAAAATTTCATTGTTCTTTGCGACTTTTGTTGAATTCTTTATGTTGCTGCTGCTGTTTGTTTTTACGCGTCTTATTATCTTTTCTGCTGTCTTAATTGTTTTCGGGATTACCAGGGTTAAATTTAAGTGGCTTATTGTTGTTGTTTTCATCACTTGGTTCTTTTGTGATAGATATACTTATAGGATACACTGACTTAGTGCTTTCGTTTGTTAACTACCGAAGGAAACATATAAAGATATCCAATCACTATCACCACCACCACCAGAAAAGAAGTGAATAGAGAATAGAGAAGTGAAAGGACAACATCGGGATTTCATACATTTTTTGTCCAAATATGAAAGTGCCGGCCAATAAAAAATATGCTGTATTCCGTTAGAACTTGTCCCCCTGATTACTTATTATTATGACACCAAAGCTGTAGGGTCATTGTCCTTGGTTTTATTGGAGTTCAAAAATTCAACATATTCATACATTTTCAGTGAATTTAACTAACAAAAACAAATGATTTGTTCTACCATATTTTTATTTTGAACATCGTTAGTAAGATATATTGGTTCTTGACCTATTTTGGACATGTTGATCTTGTTTTGTGTGTTTTTGAGGATGTTTATCTCGTCCCGTGCACGTGGAGCTTATTTATTATTGGAGTTCAGCTTATTTATTTTATGGAGTTAAAAAATAAGCTGATAGGTGGTACGGCCTGACCGGAGTTAACCTTTTTATCCGCTCTCGTTAATAGTCGTTCTTCGATACTCCCATCACTCGCCTTACTTTCTAGCGTTATAATTAATTGCCGCCTTGTTTTTATTCTTTTTTTTTGCGTGTGTTTAACTTCAATTATCATGTCTTGCTAGTATTTATAATGTTAAATAAATTCGTATTGTTTTATAGAAGAAAGCCCAAATGATGGTCATTAAACGTAATCATCATTTTTAATTTTTCATCATTAAGTGAAATAATTGCAATTAAATAATCAACTTATAGAAACGTTTTTCTGTTATTGTGAACTCTACTTTTATTAAATCTTTAAACGTTTAGCCTTTACCATTCCATGGTTCTCTTACTCGATTTTTTTAGTTGAAATATAACTGTAAAAATTCATATATTTGCAAGGATTCAAATAAAAACGTTAGTATTTTGCAAAGCAAATATTGCCTGGGTTTTTCTAAAAACGATTTTGTTCGATTACCATACAAGTCGCGCATATTGAATACTCACTTTGCATCCTTCACAGGTGAAGGCACCAAAATGAAAGCCCGCTGCTGGTTCCCCGCAGACTTTGCATGTTTGGTTCATCTGGAATTAAGAATAATATTTCATTGGTTTCAAAGGTATTTCAAAGGTTTTATTAAAAAGATCAATAATAAAAGTGAAAAAGTAAAAATATAAGCAATTTGAATTAAGAAAATAAAGCAAATGGATTTCGAATGAAACAAATTACAATTTTGGTTAATTGTTTAACCGATAAATATATTTTATCGTATTTTTAATTTTGTGTTTTGGAATTGCGCAAATATTAAAAAGGGTGAATTTAAATAAACACAATAACAAAAAATCGCAAGGTAATAATAATTCTCCCAAGCATCGTGATGTAGTTTCAAGTGATAAAAATTTAATCCACGCCAGGAACATTTAGGAGATCAAAATTAACAAACACTTCTTTTCTTGTCAAGTAAAAGGAGAGGAAGAGGAAATTGCGAGGAAGCAACATGAGCAATACCAGCGAAATATAATTAAACGTAATGGTCGATGTACAAATAATGAACATTGTCAACAAATCAAATTAAAATTCTCTGAGAAGCATATGGGCTTCATTTGATTAGTTTATAATTTTTCAACATTAACCATTCCTTTCTTTAGGATATTTATTAAATTAGTTTTATTTTTATATAAATTTAATGCTTATTGCAAGTTTTATGTTCTCTTTAATACATGTCCTGCAATGATTATTAATAAATTGATTATTATTTTGTGCTTGCATGATTGTGCGCTTATATTTTTTATTATCTTTATTATATTTTTTATTTATTGCATATCGTATTTATTTGTAATGCGTCTGCTATTTTTGACAGCGTGATCTTCATTTTTTTATTAGAGGTTTAATTATTGTGTTTCTAGAGTCAAATATATAATACCATTATCATTGTAATACATCATATGCACTTCAACATAGTCTGCGTCGCTGAAACACACTGATGCTAATGGAGCCCAAACACCATCTTATAGACAGTTATGTTTGTGTTAGGCATTATGATGATGACAGTGATAATGATAATGACAGTGATTATGATGCTATTACAAACACTGGTAGCAATGTATTGTCTCTGCTAAAGGTGATTTTCTTAATGATGCTTCCTCTGACGCCAGTATTGTTCGCTCTAAATATGACACTAATATGATGACACAGGTAATTATCTTACAGAACGGTAGACGTGGATGCCGATTAATTAAGATGGCAATGGTGGCAGATATGATATTGCTAATGATGTAATTTATGATGCTGTCGATTGTGCTCTAGCTGTTGTTGCTACTTCTGATAATAATTTCCGCCTACATGCTGATGACAACTCAGCTACAAAGGTTACCGTCTTGCTTAGATTCAACGGCCTTGATATCTTCACAAATGACGGCTCTCCTGATGATATTTCCGTTAATAATGATTGATGTAATGATTGCAATTATAATGTATTTTGATGGCAAACTGCGTTTATTATGATGAGCATTTTGTCACTATCGAAGAAGCACTGCTGGTGATAATTATGTTTTGATAACGCGATGACGATATTATGACTGTATTGTTACGTTACTATTTATTAATATGGTAATCATACATCTTCAATTGATGACATTACTTTGGCTGAAGAGCGCTGCTGAAGACACACCAGATGGCAATAATGATGATGATGATGATGTTGGTTTTGTTGTACATGCTGCTGGTGATGCTGCTGCTGTTGTTGATTTATGGAGTAATTTCAATATTTATGTGTCTTAGTTTGCGTGTGCAATTATTTGCTTTGATTTGTTTAGCTGATTGCTGATACGTTGATTTATGTATGTGACAACGCACGGTCGCAGTTTCAGCGTTAGGAGTTGCCAAATGATCAGATATTAAGAGTGGCTCGTTTATTACATTTGATCCTTAAACTAGTTAGTTGTTAGCTAAACTTGAAATCTGAATTATTTAAGACGACGGCTGCGAAAGTATATTTATCCATATTCCTTTCCATATCCTAAGGCACATCCTTGACCCGTTTGGCGATTTGGTAATATAAAATTGGATACATAAACAGCACGTCTCGTTTTTCTTACTATTCAGTTGAAATGAAAATCTTAATTTCATTTTTTGCTGATAAATACATATTTTTTGTTTTTATAAGCAACGTATGGAGAAGCGCTGAGATGTGCCAAATCCAAATGGACAGTATATTATTGACATTTTAATTACATGCATATTACAAAATATATTTTGAACCATGCGCCAAAACTTTAAAAGTTGGCCACTCTCTTTCGGGTCACATTTACTTTAGAAATTTCTCTTGTAATAGAGCTCAGATGGTTAGTTATCCTGGGGATCCAACAAATACTAGCAGGGTCAGTCATTGTCAGCGAGACTAGCGACAGTACCGGTGTCGAAGTTGGCATCAGCCCGCGAATGCACAATCACGCAGCGAATGGCACTTCTACCTTTCATCTTCCTATCCCTCTCTTTCTCTTTTTACCTGAGTTTTTGGTATTTAAAGCGACCGGGCTTGACCAAATGGATTAATGTTTATTGTGTTTTAATTTGCCCACTGAATTCATAAATTTATTTCGTGTCAAGTATCGTGGATTATCTCAGCAATAAAAACAATCGCAACAACAACGAGAGGCGAAGATATTATTTTATACCTGCAACTCTTCCCGGATATCGCTTGCAAACGAAAGCCTTTGTAGAAGAGTAAAGGGAAGAGGAAGAAAGAGTTGTAATAAAAGCGGCGGTTAGAAAAGGGGTCATCGAAAGTGGGAAGGATTTGGATTTACAAAGTAACAGAATACTAACAGAAATAATTTCTAATTTACTTTCTGTGATCTGTATTTTTTGATTACAGCAATAGCGAGATGAGTGCCAACAAGGGCGCTCACATTCGTGCACTTACAGACAAACGCACATCGAGCAGGTGGTGGAAATCTATTTCGTTCAAGGTAATTCACATGAAACCAGATTATATCTTTAGGCAAGGATTTGCAAGGAGTTGAGAAATAATTTTTTAACCTCTTTAAAACCAATATTGTTTTACCGAATTGATTTGAATATTTTTTTTAATTTTTTTCGCGTTTGCGTTGATTCATATTACTAATTCAAGATATAGATGCAAAAACAGTTACAGAAAAAGTAGAAGTAAATATTGTTTTGACATTACAAAAAAAAATTAAAATATTTAATAAAGCATAGTATAGTATAGATAAAAAATTATTGAATTGACAAAAATTTCAAGGTGCGAGAAAATTTCTTTATTTGGTTTTAAATATTTAATTACATAAAGTTTCACCTTAATGTCGTCGCTATTACATTACTTGTAAAGAAGATAAAGACCGTCCCAAAGTAAATGGATATATATATATATATATATATATATATATATATATATATATATATATATATATATATATATATATATATATATATATATATATATATATATATATATATATATATATATATATATATATATATATATATATATATATATATATATATATATATATATATATATATATATATATATATATATATATATATATATATATATATATATATATATATATATATATATATATATATATATATATATATATATATATATATATATATATATATATATATATATATATATATATATATATATATATATATATATATATATATATATATATATATATATATATATATATATATATATATATATTATATATATATATATATATATATATATATATATATATATATATATATATATATATATATATATATATATATATATATATATATATATATATATATATATATATATATATATATATATATATATATATATATATATATATATATATATATATATATATATATATATATATATATATATATATATATATATATATATATATATATATATATATATATATATATATATATATATATATATATATATATATATATATATATATATATATATATATATATATATATATATATATATATATATATATATATATATATATATATATATATATATATATATATATATATATATATATATATATATATATATATATATATATATATATATATATATATATATATATATATATATATATATATATATATATATATATATATATATATATATATATATATATATATATATATATATATATATATATATATATATATATATATATATATATATATATATATATATATATATATATATATATATATATATATATATATATATATATATATATATATATATATATATATATATATATATATATATATATATATATATATATATATATATATATATATATATATATATATATATGTTGTAAATTGAAAATAGGAATAACTCTTATTTAATGCAACTCTGCTATTTGCTTATGTCAAAAAAACTTATTATGTCAAATAAAATGTTGCTTCCTCTCCCCTTTTTCCGAGTGAACTAAAAACCTATGAACGTGTTTTCTTTTCGACTGTTGCAAAATCCATTTATTTATTTTAAATGAACAGGTTATGGGCCTTTATGTCCACGCCAATAAATCGAGAATTGTGAATTCGCGATTTTAATGTGAAAATTATACCATATTAAAGATTATTTAAGGCAAAAAAGCTCTACAATGGCGACGAGCAATATTTGTTTTACGTTTGAACGACTGAAGGGACGTGAAAACTTCGACATATGGAAGCGCCATGCGAAATCTTATCTTGTTATAAAAGGCTGTTGGAAAATTGTAGACAAGGGACTACATGAGAATTCCACAGAGAAGGAAATACAAGAAGATGAACGTGCCTTGGCTGAAATAACTTTAATGATCGAGCCGATAAATTTTTCACACATTGCAGCAGCGAAAACAGCTAAGGAAGCATGGACCGCGTTGCTTTGCGCATACGAAGACTCAAGCCTAACGCGTAAAGTTGAGTTGTTAAAACAACTTGTTCAGTGCAAACTTTCAGACCATTCATCAATAGAAGAATACTTGAGAGCAATAGTGATGACGTCATTAAAAGTAAGGTTTAAAGATTGACGAAGAAGTCACTTCATCACTTATGCTGGCAGGTTTGCCAGACGAATTCAAAACTCAAAAAAAAAGTTTGACAATTGACAGTGTAAAAACAGCTTTACTGAAAGATGTGAAATTTGACAATAAAGAAAGTGAAAATGTTCTTTTTACAAAGACTAATACAAAGCAAAAGCAATTCAAATGCCACAACTGCAAACAGGTAGAGCAATATGCTAAAAATTGTTCAAAGAAAAATAAAAAGAAATATGGTAACTCTACAATTCAAAATGAAAAGATTCTTTTTGCATCATTACTTACACATGACAGCCGCACAGCTGATTGGTGTAATTTCAACAAAAGTATAATTTCCAATAAAACGTCAGTAACAGACAGAAATATAGTAGTCGCGAACAATAAATCCATCCCGGTACAATTAAATGGTAACGTGAAATTGCATTTGTCGACCGGTTTTGATGCTGTAATTAAAAATGTAGACTGCGTACCCGAATTGTGCGTGAATTTGCTGTCTGTCCGCGAAATGACCAAGAACGGTGTCAAAGTCATATTCACAGAAAACGAGTGTAAAATATATGGAAAAAACGAATTAATTGCAACCGCGACTGCAATAAATGACTTGTATAGATTAAATGTTCGAAAAAAAGAAAAATTTAATGAAAGTGTATTTCTCGCAGATGCAGATGACGAATTCAAGTTATGGCACAGAAGAATGGGTCATGTTTGCAATGAAAGTTTAAAAAAACTTAAAATTTCGTCAAACGGTATTAACTTCGGAAAAATCGAAAATGATAAGTGTGTAGTGTGTCTAAAAGGAAAACAAACGCGTGCATCGTTCAAAGATTGTGGAACACGTGCAAAGGGCTTACTTGATTTAGTTCATTCTGACGTTGCAGGACCTTTTCAAGAAAATTCTTACTCGGGCAGTAGATATTTTGTAACATTTGTAGACGATTTCTCGCGAAAAGTGGTAGTAGTCCCGATAAAACGCAAGTTAGAAGTTTTTAATGAATTCGTAAAATTTAAAGCCATGGCTGAAAGTCAATGTTCCCGAAAAATTAAAATATTACGTACTGAGAACGGGACCGAGTATATTAATGAAAAATTCAAAGCATTGTTATTGAAAAGTGGTATTGTGCATCCAACAACCTCATAATATACGCCTAAACAAAATGGTGTGGCAGAGAGGCTCAATCGAACAATCGTAGAAAGAATAAGGTGCATGTTGATAGACTCATGTTTAGATAAAAACTTTGGGCTGAGGCTGCAGTGACAGCGGCCTACATAATAAATCGTATTCCATGTAGATCGGATTCGCGGTGCCCTGAAGAAATTTGGACAAATAAAAAACAAAGTCTAAAACATATGCGTGTGTTCGGTAGTAAAGCTATGATGCATGTGCCACAAGAAAAACGCAAGAAGCTGGATTTCAAATCAATAGAATGCATAATGCTTGGATACAGTAGTGCGTCAAGAGCTTATCGGTTATATAATCCGAAAACGCGAAAAATGGTAATAAGTCGCGACGCCGTATTTATAGAAAACTGTAATAACTCTAAACCCAGTGAGAACTTTTTGCATGTTGTATCAGATTCCTCAAACGTTATCAATTCAGAGGAGAGAGAACATATGGAATTGTCGAACGTTAAAGAAGAATCAGACAATCAAATCCCTCAAAAAGACGATGTAACAGCAACATATTCTAATGACTCAACTGACTTCGATAGTGTTGACGAAGCGAGCGAAGATGACAGCGAAGACAACGTCATGCTAAGACGATCCGAGAGATTGGTAGGTAAGCGAAGGGAATATAATTTTTGTGCAACTGAATATCTGGCGCATGACCCTGAAACCCTAAATGAAGCGTTAACCGGTCCCAATAAGGAAGATTGGAAGCTAGCTGTAAATGATGAAATGGACTCGCTCCGGTCAAACGGGACATGGGTTCTAACGGAGCTACCTCCTGGCAAGAAGCCTATCAAGTCAAAATGCGTTCTTAAAACGAAAACGAATGACTATGGTGAATTGATCCGACGTAAAGCCAGACTTGTCATAAAAGGATATAGTCAAGAGAAAGGTATAAATTATGATGAGACGTTTACATCAGTGGTTAGGTATACTTCCATCCGTTTATTAATCGCTATAGCTGCTAGAGACAAATTGCTTATTCATCAAATGGATGCAGTTACTGCCTTCCTGAGCGCCGAACTTAAAGATGAAGTCTACATGGTTCAACCAGATGCCTTCGACGATGGCTCTAAGCGTGTATGCAAACTTCAAAAATCACTCTACGGCTTAAAGCAATCTAGTAGACTTTGGAACGAAAAGTTTAATAAGGCACTGCCAGGTCTTGGTTTGACACGAAGCGAAGTTGATCAATGCGTGTATTATCGCATAGATGGCAGCGAAAAATTGTTTATAGCTGTGTATGTCGACGACGTATTGCTCTTTTCAAATAGTACCAAAACCTTACAAAACTTGAAAAAGGAACTGTCGTTGCAGTT
>OZ016503.1:11907305-11968766 GCA_963966595.1 Physocephala rufipes
TGAATGAGGAACGTAATTTATCAAATATACCGATAGAAAGCGTCTACAACAGACACTGCTTAATTAAGCAGTCCAACATCTTTATCATTTCATTTTTCTTACAATTTCTTTTGAAACTGTGCTCTCCCTTTTTAAATATGACGAGACCGAGAATTATTTCTGAACCCATAAATTTCTCAAAAGCTTAAAATACGTCTTGATTAATTTCGGATATATCAACAATAGCAACAACAACGACATCAGAAAACAGGTTTCGAGAACTATGACGATAGATTGGTGTTGGTCACCACCATCGCTATGATCCTAAACAAATTCTTGCATTAATTTCAAATCAATTTCATTCGCAGCTTAACGTATATAATCAACGTTTCTAGCTCTAGGTACCAAATAAGAAACAAAACAAATTCGGAAAAAATAAAAAAGGTGAAAAATTAAACCAAAAAAAAAAAAACAACAAATAGATAGAATTCGATTACCGCAATTTTAAGATTTATTGGTTCACGTTGAAGCAGTTAATCGTAATTAATAAAAATGAAAACATTTCTATAACACCAATAAACGATCGAACGAATACGATAGTGTTCCAACAACAAAGATAACAAAAGCTACTTAATCAAATTCTATTCTAGAAGTATTGATTCGGTCATAAAAAGGTGAACCAGTTTCTATGGTCATTTTCTATTTCCTCTTCTTGAGCTCGAATGTGATTCTAATCGACTTTTTTAAATTCGCCTAAGATGTTTATTCTGAAAGATTTTTGCTTCATATATCTTTTTATTACTAAAGTTTATCATTAAATTGAATTATGCTTATCATAATAAACATAATTATAGCTAAAATTTTAACGTTGTTTTTCCAACCGCGAAAGTTATCGAAATCAATTTAATGTTTATTACCTGACAGTACGCTAGTTCGAATCTGCCTCAAATTTACTTACTTTCCCCCAGTTTTCAGTTTAATTGAATTGACAAATAGCTTGAAAAAACCGATTCATTGAACTATGGAAACCATCCGGAAAAACAGCTTGAGCTCTAAACGAGTGAATTAACTTGCATTCATTGCAATTAATTTCATTTAAATTTGAACCAGTCGTCACTACTATCGTTCGCTATTACTTGTGAACATGGCCGCCAGCTGTTTTTTGTTTTCTTACTGATTTGATGAATCGAGGCATGACTTTTCCACCACCTTCCCGACACTTACTAATTTGCTATATAATAATTACTTACTGAAATTGGAAAAATTAAATTATAAATGAGTGTAGTTTGAGAGCGAGACGCTTTAATTATTATTATCATCATACTTTTTAACAAGAGACCAACTTATTACCTCCCGCAAAAATCAGTTTCTAATCTTTATTAATTTAATCTCGCATCTATTCTCAGACATAATTTATATAATCAGACATAATTTACGTAGTCAAATATTTTTATTAGAATTTCTTAAATTTTTATTAGAATTTCTTAATCACTGAATGGAGTCAATTGCTATTATTGTCCTTCATAGATTCGCTATAATCTCAAGTTCAGCATAAAGAAATCGTATGTTATGGGAAGAGTTGTAAAATTTTTTATACTAAATATAAATAATTTTTCAGTTTTTAATTTTCGTTTATTTTATGATAACTACATCAACACCACTAATAAAAACATATAGTCAGAAAAATTCATAGCAGAGCTTGAATTCGTTATCCCTATAGCTCTATTGCATTAAGTCAGGAGGATAAGCAACCGCTTTTCTTCACCTTTCAACTAAATAAATCTGTTTCTGTCCATAGAGTTGCCTCAACAATAAAAATAGTATCATGTACATTTTATAAGGCACGCGAGCTAAGGAAACCATGGAAACTAAATCGCCATCATCGTCGCGACAACGAATTTGACGGTTTTAATGACTTTTCCGATAATCTTATTTGATTTTGTGATTTTAATGACGTCTTATGGTTGAGACTACATATTAATTTTAGAAGTCGCATCGAAGTGAAACTGCAAACAGAAGAACTTACCTTAATCATCAAGTCGCTTCAGTGAATTGCCTCTCCCTCTTGTTATCATCTCTATCGTCTGCTTGTTTGTCCATTAAGCCTGTATTTGACTTATTTCGATTTTGTCTGTGCATTATATATCATTAGCTTGAGTTTTTTGTTATTGATGTCATGATTAAAGAGCTAAATAATATTGCTCTTCATGATAATTGGTTTCAATGCAGGAAAGAGAAGTCACAACGACGTTGAACTTACAGCGGTAGTGACGATGGCGACAATGGGTGGTGAGCTAACTTATGGATCGTTTATTATTCAAAAGTTACTTTAATATTTAATTAATTCAGCACTAATTACTTAAAAATTTAAAATGTATTCTGGAGAATCCAATTTATTCAAATCATCACGCAACCAAAGACCAATAAACAAATAAAGAAATAGTTGAAATTTCATAAATGTTTTTTGATCGTATTCTAGAGTTACTTTGATTAATTTCTCTTGACACTATAAGTTTTTAAAAGCTGAAATTCAAATCGACAACGATTTCAAACGTTGATTCCGTTCGCATAAAAGACTTCCTGACTATATTTTTTGTCTAGTGATTTATCATTAATTTTAACATCTTCAAATAAATATTCAGTTATGTGGGAATAAATTAATCAAAATTCGTAAGAAGCTGGGGCATACAAAACAATAATAACACAAAAATCATCGACACTAACATCATCAGCTCTATCAATATATTAATTCCTTATACAAGGGACCATGAAAAGTCTCTTCAGCGTTGCGGTTACGCGATATTTATTTATATATATTTCTCCACATGGTGTTTTGTCATGTCATAGGTTTAATGCAGTTTTACGCTTACCTATGATAAATTATAAAAGAAAGTTATAATTTTTCAGTCGATAAAAAAGCCACTAAAATAAAGTTTTATAATAATCGATTAAAAATATCGATGTTTGAAACATATTCAATTATTAGAGCAATTAACTTTCGATAGGAGTTCACAAATAGTTCACTCCTTAAGTCTTTAGTTTGCTTCGCTACAACTTTTTAGGTTTATAAATTATTAGGAAATAACTTTCTTTGGAGTTTGTAGCCAATAATTATTCTTAGAACTTTAAAGTAAATGTTATTAGAGAATCTTGCATCCAACTAATACAGCTAATACTAATACTGGTATACAGCCCCAGAGTCATTTATATTCGCGGAAAGTTGCTGTTTATAATACAAGAATAATTTTTATATCCTTTTCCCTTTAAAAAGGAAAAAAGGATATATTAACGTTGATACAAAGTTTGTAACGCAGTGAAGGAACTACAATAGATATAGAAAAGTATATATATTCTGGCTCAGAATGATTCCTGAGTCGATTTAGCCCTGTCCGTCTGTCTGTTTGTCTGTCTGTCTGTGTGTCTGTCTGTCTGTCTGTCTGTGGAAATCACGATTACAGGAGAGCGAATGCAGCTATAATTACGAAATTTGGTGTGAATATTTCGTGTTAGGATATGCTGGTTGGTATTGAAAATGGGCGAAATTACTTCCACGCCCACTTTTGGTATTTAATGTGAATTAACTCGTGTTTAGAGGTGAATTTCTCAGATCTGAGTACGAACTTAAAGGTGAAATAATATGTCCGTGTATACTCCCTCATTTGAAAATATAATCAAAAAATAGGCGTGGTCCGCCCACTAGAGACAAAATTCGTAGAGGCGTACTGGTGTAAAAATAGAGATATTGCCATGAAATTGCCATCATAGGCTGGGTGCTGTTGAAAATAGGGGTGACATGGGTGCTGTTTCACAAAATATAGGCGTGGTACGCCCTCTATGGGCAAAAAATCACGATTACAAAAGAATAAATAAAGCTATCACCATTAAATGTGAATCGTATGTTCTCTCTTATCACAGGCTGCTTATAAATATAAATATAATAATTTAAATATTAACATGTAGTATATTTATATAACCCGCCGACATTTTATTTGACCGTTTTTATCAAGAGATTCGGGAATAGGATATATAAGCTTCGGCCAGGCCGAAGATAACGTTCTTACTAGTTCTTTTTCATTTGTATCCATTAGTACAAATTTATTTGTCCATTAGTATAAATCTGTGGCTGCGTATATGTATAATGAATGTATAATGATGTATAATGAATGTGCGAATATTTATACTTTCCATTTCTTTGTTATTGTATTGATTGGTGTGATTCTCAAACCTATGCACGCTCACACATAAATCTATATATACAAACTTCAAACATAATAGTAATCGATACGTATTTACTTGAAAAATTAGATATTTTCCCTTCGTCCTGCTATCGTTCTCATTTAACACTTTTCCTATTAGTATGGTAGTTAATGTTAGTAGCTGCCAGTAGCTTATTGCTAAGGTTGAGCATGATTTTTATGCTCGATGCTCACGCTTCCGATTCATTTATGTCTCTAAACGTTAGAGTATTTTGGAAAATTATTAGTATTCATTAACTTAAACTTAGAATTATGTTGTGAGATGCGATAGCTTATCCAATATTTTTTTTACACCTTACACCTTAGGGTGTATTCACTTGCTTGCGTTTGTAACTCATTAAAGAAGATGGGTAGGCAGAAAAATTTGCACATATTCTGGATCCAGATCACCTCCTGAGTCGATCTGGTGGTACCCGTCCGTATGTCTGTATATATGTGTATCTCCTCGTATATGTGTCTGTCGGTCTGTCTGGCTGTCTAAATCACGATTACAAACGAACGGAAAGACGAAAATAGTCATGAAATTTGACGGAGATATTCTCTCCCATCAGTGGCTTTTGATGGCTAAAATCAAGGAAATCGGTTCACTGCGATGTTTGCTCTTAGATCAAAATCCAAACGCGACAGGATCTTTATCAGCCTTTTCAAATTATTAGTACAGTTTTGAATATTAAATTTCGTAATGAGGATGTTAGCATACCACAACAAAAATGACCATGACCATAAGCTTCAGGCTTTGGCCTGAAGTTAGCGTTCTCACTTGTTAAATATTCATTTTACCTTCCGCAGGGTTTGAGCTTGTGACGCGCGAATCATCAATGCATCACTAATCGCACGTTCCATGTTCGTAGAATGAATTCTTTCCCGTAAAAACTTCAACTCAACATATAAAAATAAAAAAACGCTTCAGTGAGCGCAAGAGAGAGATACATGGGAAGATTTTTTTGCTTTGATTTGTTATTACTATTAGAAGTTATTTCTGTATTTGGCCACACGGCACGCTTAGACTTTCCTTGCCCTGAGTCACCTCTTTATGGTTCCAATTAGGCACCTCTTTCAGTGGAATTAAACATTGCACCATCGCAATTAACGAAACAAAATCGATATTATTTGGAAACCTCAGTCAGAAAACTTTATATTAGAGAAAGTGCTTGGATAGATACTTTAATTCTATTAGGAATTTTAATACATTTATGTACAAGAAGTTGCTGTTAACCATAATGTAGTCCTTTGGTCTAATAATGTCGTTGTTGGGTTAGTTTTCTTTTAATAATAAAAATTCAGTCATCTTTCCTTTTGTTCTGCTAATACTTCTTATTCTATAGAAGTGAAGAAGTTCCTTAGAAAAGTAACTACATTTAACTCATTGCCAGATTTTCAGAAGAAAAACAGTTTATGCCTAACTAATTCATATATATTTTTGATGTGCAGGAAATCGATAACTGAATTTATAAAAATTCAATTTGTGCTTACATAACTCTATTTTAGTATTACAAACAGTAAAGGAAAAAAGTTTACTCACTCAAAATTTTCTTCTGAATGATTTTATGCCGTCATGGTCAATCTTATTTGCCGTCATGGCCTATAATATGTCTTATTTTGATTACAAAAAGTATAACGTTCCCGTTGTTAAAAAATGATGGGTGGCCAATTTTGATATGTTTTAGAAACATGCCAGGATTTGGCAGATACATATATTTATACTCTGATTAAATAAAGAACATTTTTGGGTAGTCATTCTGAAGGGCGTTTGTTGTGACAAAATTCGTGCCATAGCGCGTTCAGAATTTCCAAACGAATAGCGAATGCATACTAAAGAATGAATGCCATAATTTTTGTTGTCCAACTTCCATTAGTATTCTGTAAAACTCCATTAGAATTTCCATCGGATCTTAAAAAAAATTACAAATGATTTCGTTTTCTTGAAATTCAATTAATTCATATAAAACATCTTGTGCTTCAACAATCAATGTTCCTGTGTGTCCATATGCTCGTTCCTTGCCGTTGTTCTTATTATCAGTGTCTGCTAAATGATTATCATCTTCATGACCACCTTCATGTGTTTTGTTATTTTTCGTCGTCGTCTGCGTGCTCTTGATTTTATCAGCCCCTGAAATCTTTGTCTTGATGACCACAAAGTGTCAGTGTCAACGCACAGCGGGCGTCCCAGACCATAACGATAACAGCAAAAAATACACAATAATGCTCCGAGAAAACACAGCCAAACCAACCAGAGAACATCAATAACGAAATTGAGCAAACACCCTCGTCCCCAACTAAAGTGAATAATTTATAATACTTCGAGTTCTCCCCGACTTAAAGCAGTTTAAACACATATCAGCAAAACGCAGTTGGAAGGAGAAAAAAAAATGAATATTTGTTGTTTAAAAGAAAACAGAGGCAAAAAATGTGGAACGACTTTTTCCCTTTCTGACTGTTCATACATTTTTAAATAAAATATTAAAGAACAAAAATTATAACGAATATAAAATTATTGTAAAAAAACCACGAAAATTATTTTCAAATTATGTGTTATAAAAAAGTTACGTGACAAAATATTTATCTAGATCAAGCCAGAAACTGAGAACCTGCCATTGCCCCCGTGAAACGATTCAACGCTCTCTTCGAATTTTTTATGGGATGGGCAAAACCAGAGAATCTACATCAACAAAAACACAGTTGGCAAACAACAAGAATGTCAACAACAATGACACCGCATATAACTGCGAAGAAACCCAAAAATATTATATTTATTGGATGCTCGAACAGAAAGAACAACAAAACTTAGCAATAAAACTAAATAAGTTTTTTTGTATTATTTAGTTTCTCTCTTTTGCTATTAAAACATTCGAAACCTTCGAAAAATGTTCCCCGATTTATTTTTATTTTAACCTCAAGAAAGTAGACACATCAATTTCTTATTCTCTGGTCTTATGGTTGTTTTCTTTTAACGCGATTACATACAAACAACCAAAAATCCGCACTCAGTCACCAAGTCAGTCATTGTTGCCATAGCATGAACCCAATAAATATCTTGACTTGACACAGTAATTCGCAGAACAATGAAAATAAAGGCGAGAACCAATAAAATATATCAAACAGTTGTAAAACTGTCACAGCGTGTTATCGCCCGTCCCGGTGCTATCGATTTGCTTAAAATCAGAATATGTAGACCACATATTATGCGAGAACAAGGAAGGCTAAACCGCAAGAAGGAGTGATGCAAGCAAGAAACAAGAAAGTAAGGATAGTGACAAAAAGTCTTTTCGGAAACAAAAACCTTGAACGCCCACCTTTTATTAAAGCCCAATTACTTCTTTATCCCTTTTGCTCTACAATATTTAAGAATTAAAACTATTTTAGAAATTTAGAAATTAATATATTTTAATTAGGAATACATTTCTGATATTTGATATCTGTCTATAAGAAGCTGAATGTAAAAACATATTAATTTTAAATCAAAAGTGGGATAACACCATCACTACCTTTTTTGAAATTGATCTGAGCTTATATTAAATAAGAATACAATGAAAAACGAGACACAAATTATTGGGCCCAAGATAATAAAAAATAACAAAAACATTGGCAGTGGCAAATAACAAATTGTTGAGGCATTTTTAGAAAAAATGCAGCACAGCATTTAATATATCTGATGACGATAACAGGGAGAGAGCAAGGATAAAATACCCACGCCAAAAATGGTCAAAAGGACAAAATGAGAAGCAATAGTAGCATCACCGGCAGCAGCAAAATAATAGTACAATAGGCAGTAACAGAAATTTACAAGAACCCATAAAAAGGACACAGGGGAAAAACAATTATCAATGATTGAATAAAGTATTATAAATTTAAAATAAACGACAGAGAAATCAAAATAAAATAGGAAGATAAAGTGTGAGAGAAGAGAATAAAGACAACAGTTATAACAATTGAAAAGGAGATTGTTATCGAGATTTCAGGAGTGAGAAGGAGTGAGGTTCTCTTGTTTTACCCAGAACTAAAAACATCAGTAATTACGAGGGCCAACCCCATAGGACAAACAAGAATGATACCACAAAGAGCAACAATGAGGAAGACTAGTAAATCAAAACTATGGAAATGCCATGCATGTCGTCAAATAAAATGTATACTCGCGTTTCTTCCATTCTTTCTTCATGGAGCTGTCACCTCTCCTTGTTGCGTTGTTGTGATTTCCAATCAAGGATTATGGACAATAAAAGATATAGATAGTATAGAGAAAACGAGTGATAGATATTGTATAGAAGGCAGTGAGAGTGATAGATATTTATAGGTGAAGCATAGGGAGGGGAAAAGAAGAAGACGGAGAAGAAGAAGAATATATTCTCGCATACGTGAGGAATCCCATGATCGTTATCAGCACAACTAACTGTTTTTCATGATCAATTGCAAGATAAGTTTCTGTCGTTATTGCTCAATACAATAGTCTGAATTAATTTTAGTCATTCTTTTCAAAACAAGAGTCATAATATTTTTTGCTTTCTAAGCAGACACAACGAAATATCGGGGTTTTTAATATGCAGGACTTGCAGCAATATTACACATAGGTAAACACAGCAACTTCCTCCCTTTACATATTTTTTTCTTCGATTGCACCCAAAATCCTCGATTTCTCTTGCTGCGGTACTGACAGATACCACTACTCCATTTCATTTCGGAAATTGTTTATTTCTTTATTTAAAATTTTCCTCTACTTTCTCTCACTTCCGCTGAAATGAAAATAACATTTCGTTGAATTCTCAACACCTAATCTGTTGATTTATGCCTTTGATTTCGTTGAAAATATCCTGAACACGATAAACGCAAGGAAAAATAGAGAGAAAGAAAGGGCGAATATTTTAATTGAATTATTAAAAAGAGTTATTTACTTTGAAAAATACGCTGAAAGCAATGATCGAACTTAAACGGCATTTATGTCTCCTTTTTCTTTTCTTCTTTTCTCTTCATTGCCGATGGATTTTTCACATGGAACACCGCTGAAATCTTCTAATTATTATCATATATAATAATCAACCTTTGATTTGAAGTATGTGTACATAGTTGATCCTTAAACTCCACTTTCAATGGTATAATTTCAAAAAACAAAAACCGCTTAAATATTAAAATGATGGAAAAGGGATTGAGCTATTGTTTTTTCGCCCCTTGTTTAACTTTATTATGCATTATAATTGTTTCATTAAACCAAAACGACAAAGATTCTCTAACTGTGTCGTCAAGTATGAGGTTGACCGCAATCAGAAGAACTCACCCAAATTTGTAGAGCTACCGAAATAGAGTTTCTTAAAAAATTACACAAAACTCGCATGAATACCGCAGCAGATGTAGAAACAATGATAGCGGTAAAAGTTTCGAGTTTATAATGAAAAAGGTGCAATATTGCAAAGGTCCTTGCAATCAAAATAATCTCCCCTTTGGCATTTTTATGACAGAATATTAAGGATGTCATTTTTCTTGATTAAGTCAACATTGTGTAATCAAGAAACTAAAACCTGAAAAAAGGCATAACGAATTTATATATTACAATCCGTTGATTTAAATCTAGCAAATATGATTGTATAGGGAGGAAAGCATCACCACACGAAGACAAGAGAAAAGGAGCCGAGTGGTTCAAATGCAATTGAAATCAGAGTGCAAGCGGATAAAATCTAAGCCAAAGGCGACGATACAGCCGTCGACGAGGTCAGTGTCATCTAAGGGTACACGTCACCCATGGTAAACTTTAATTGGATTAGAAATGAAATGGAAAGCGAACATGAAAATACGTTTACAGAATAAACGCGTCGGGGTGCAGTAACGACAGTTTTTGAATAGAAAGAAGATTTAATGCCGTGGAAGAAAAGATGTGATAAATGTTAACTTCCTGCTCAGCATTTTTTACGGATGTGTTCTTATTGCATAAAAAATATCGTTTCAATTAGACCGGTTGTTTCAATTTCTTGGTTGGTTAGACTATTCACATTAATGACTTCATTAGGCTTCCGGAAACATATCAGTGTGTGTTCTTTCTTATTCTATTAATAATTGCTGCTACGGGAAATAAATACATTAAAACAATACAATGTTTAACAAAGCGAAGCAAGGATTAATTTGAATTGATATTCCCGGATAAAATTTAGATATGTAATAGCATGGCTCCTTATCTCTCGCGTATGAAGGGGGCAGTTCTCAAATCTTACACAGGCTTCTTACGTACTTTACGAAACCCAGACAACGAAAACATGTTAGATCTACGAAAAAGAAATCTAAATCCGATATAAAAAATTGATTCTTCATTTTAGTTTAAAATAATTTTAATATAAATTTAAGGATTCGCATAATATCTAAGACAAACTATACGTGTTTCAGTTAAATAATTGTCTAGGCGGAAAAGTCACGGTCACCAACTAATTTTTAATTCTTTTTGGTTTAAATGCCATTTCAAATTCATAACATGCGGCGATCTTGATCTGTCCCCTTGCGGATTCACTTTGATTTTGGAATCAGTGCTACTTCATGAATCGCTCGGCGGATGCATATATGTTTTGTCTTGATGTCTACCACCCACACGTGACAAGCATTATCGCGAATAGCTTTTGCAACTCTTTCAATCGTCCAGCATTTAGGTGGTAGATTTTCGTCTGCTATGAGGACCAAGTCTCCTTCTGTAACGTTTTTCTGCCGCTCATGCAGGTACTCAGCTGATCCCTTTTCCAGAAGTGCTGTTGAATTGCAGTAAGTCGTTGCCAACTGTTCAGCCACGCAATTTTTTAATCTTCAATGGCTCAAATATCCCTTCTAGTGGTCTACCTACTAGAAAATGTGCAGGTGTTAGGACCGTTTCTTCGTTTTGGCACTGCAGTCTATGGCATCGAATTTAATGTTGCCTCCACTTCTGTCAGAACCGCGCAGAGCTCTTCATAAGTCAAAGACGCGCTTCTAAGTATACGCTTGAGATGGTTTTTGCCGGCTTGACTGCCGCTTCCCAAAATGCACCAAAATGCGGAGAGCGCAGTGATGAAATTAGATATAAGCATTAAGACAATAGTTCTGCCTTCTATTTGTTGACGATAGAAAGCTTCAGTAACCTCCTTTAATTCACGACAAGCCCCAACAATATTCGTACCGTTATTGGAGAATAGTCGTGTGAATAACCTCTGAAGCGCTATAAACCCTTTCAATACTGCGATGGACGCTTTTCCTGATAAATCTGACACTATCTCATAGCTATCATTAGGCCACAAAGTCAGTTGGGCCACATTTACCACAACACCAGTTGTAGTAAATGGCTCTGAAACATTAACATTTGCTCGTCAAATTTCACGTAATTTGTTAATCCATCAGATTCGAAATATTTTCGTCGTCACTGACCGCATAACATTTTGTACGTGACTAATCCAGAATATTTGTCGTAGAATCGTTATCAATGCTTGTGGTCCAACGTATATCATCAACTATACATATCATCATATATATGGCGCACGTAAGAATGGACCTAATTACTGTTATCTTGTAACAGAATTTGATGTTTAACGTCATCCGATAAGTCTGCATTCCGTAATCGACCACAATACACATAACTTTCACCTCATAAAATCTCTCATTGAAAACGCTCACGCCATTTAGTTTTCTTAAGGCGTGCACTTCGCCTTCCTTTTTGAGCGCATGATATTCTTTATAGAGATAATGTTGCTGCAGGCAATACACCATACCAACCATTGCTTCATCTAGTATTGTCGTGTTCAAAATGGGTAGCACACCATGCACCCCTCTCGACGGCCTATGTAGAGAAAAAACACGACTCGTATTCTAACTTTATCAAAACCGCTTTGATATTCCAGCCAATTGACAAAGGTATTCTCCTTCTGGTCCATGATTAACGCAGTCATACACTTCCGATGCTCTTTGTTGCATTCAATGGAATTGATAAGTTTGGTTGGTGGCCATTCATCAAATGGATTTATTAGGAATGGTGGGTATGTAAATCAACATGACTCCAATAATTCATTTGCATACGCTACTCTCGATATAATATTTGACGGTATTTGCGTTGACGGCACATGAATCCAAGTTGCCTTTGCCATCGCTTCCTGTATTAAGGATACTCTTGACCGCAAAGGTTGACCAAGACGATGGATGCGCCTTCAAAAATTCTAGTACGATTCCCGAGTCGCTCCATAAAAAAGAGCATCCAGTCTTAGTCACAGATTTACTTGTAATTTAACCACAAGTGGCATCAGTTCCAGTCTTGGCAACGATTTTGTTTGGAGGGGTACAACCCCTAATTTTGCAGTCCACAGACGTACGGTGACCAACCATAAGGTCGCTCCACCAAAACTCGCTAAAATAAACCGTTTTATTTTAATATTTTATGCAGAATTTAACTTACTGCGATACTCCATCCAGAAGTTGTGCAAATGTATGGCCAACGACCCGTCCCTAGCTACTTTCATCAACCATATGTTCTACATAAATATTTCAGTTTTGACTATTACGGGATTTACAAGACCGAGCGAATCAAACAAATTTGATATTTTCGCCAAAAATATGTGGTTTTTTTCATATAAATGGACACAGCCAGACAGACATATAGACAGACGAACGGATAGGGCTAAAACGACTCAAGGGATTCTGAGTCAGAATATAATACTTTGTCACACCTTTCACACCTCCTTTACCGGGTTGGAAATGGAGAAATAAATTTAATATACACTATCAATTCGGGTATGTGTGTTTATGTATGTGTAAAACATTTGAGTCAATGTATGTTTGCAACATTGGAGGTAAAGGAACAGTTTTGCTAATGGCAAAACTGAAGTTAGCTCATCAGCAAGAGACGAAATATAGCAGTAAATTAGACTAACCAAATGGAAATTACAGGTATTTTTGACAGTTCGTCAAACTGCTTTACCCTGATTGCGCTTTGAAAGGAGCCAGAAAACTTCAACAAATAAATGACGTAGCAGTCTCCAAATTTGTGATATCTTCAGAAAAGGCAAACAAATTTGATTTAATTCATTCCCCTTTCTTTTGTTCTTTTCGCCATCTTTTTTCGTTTCGCAGCAACTTCAATACAATACAAATTAAATTGTTTCAACTTTTAATTCGTTCAACCTGCGGCAATAATTGCCAGCATTCAGAAAATCACTCGATTCAACTGAAAGAAGTTCCCACACGTGTTCCAATTTCAGTGATAAATTAAATAACCTTTTTGCGAAATCGTCATGAAGGTCGCTCTCGACGATGTCGACGGACTGGAGCTGTTGCAATGAACTTCTTTTGTTTTTGAGCGTCAATGTCATGAAAAGTAGGTGAACTCGACTTGACTCGACTACTTGGGAGAAGATTGCGAAAGTTGGCAGAAGCATTGTTTTGGACAAGCAAAGTTGTAACAAAAGGCCCTGGTGCCGTTGCTCCTAAGGCCAATTATGACTAAGCCACGTTAATAGAATACATTCTTATTAATCCTAAGCCGTTAAATAATTTGCAATAATAGAAAATTAATTATGATCACTCACTAGTGACTAAATTTAATACGACTTTGGTGCCCTTTTATTGCCTGAAATTTTTTGCAAACTTTAAATAGTCCGATTTAAAATTGCAACAAAAAAGTTCCGCCCCATTTTTGTGTGTTAGTCTGAGTTTGCTACTTCCTTAATAATAGTTTCTAATCATCTGCGATATCACCTACGCAGTCTTTCATCATACCATCGAGACCAATATTAACGGAATTTACAGGTTTACACCTACCATCTCCGCGAGGCTCCTCAGTACCACGACCTTTAAAGGGCACGTCACGCTGATCTGCTGGTGCCCAACTACGCCGCGACAACACCTTTCCGAGGTTAAAGTACTTTTCTCGTAATTTCTTCTTGATTTCGTCTTCATTCATGATTGCACTAGCGTCGCGAAAATCCAAAAATATGCGTCCTTTTGCATCCGTTTTTATAGGAAGGATTTCCGTGCAAATATTATGTGCCTTTAGCAGGAAAACCTCTTCTTCTTCCTTTTTCCTTTTGCCGTCATCTGCGGCAGGGAGCGTATCTAATTGTGAATGGATAGATAAAGAACGCATCGGTTTCATGCAGGGTTTCTTTTTATGACGCATATAAAATGGATCACGATCGCTGGCTTTTACATATTGCACCATCGGTTGATTGACACCCCACTTAGGCCGATTATCCTGTTTGCTACCTCCGCCCCCAACCCCGCCACGAAATCTACGTCGACGACGATTTGCTCGATGCTGCAAGTCTTCAGATTTTGCTTTGAAAGTTGTCGTAGTGGTTGTGGTTGTTGTTGTTGTCATTCCATCGTGCTCCTTTTCAGGTATGGTGGCTGCAGCAGCACCTGCCGCATTTGCATCCGCTGTCATATCCTTCTTCGAAATTTGTGTGGTGCTCGTGGTGAAAACCTCACGCTTTAGCAACACTTTGTAGAAATTATCATGGAATAGACATAGATCGCAGCTAAGAGGCAGCTCTGTTTGGGTATCCGCATCCTGAAACGATTCAACGCGGCAACGTCGTGGCACATTCTGTTCTTGTGACGGTATCGAGCCCAATTCTTTAGTCCTCATTTTCGTTAAGTCATCGAAATCATCCTTTTCCAAACTACTGTTTTCATTCGAAAATACACGGATTACCATTCCTGGAGAGGGCTGCCGCTTATAGTACGAGTGACGCTCTCCGCAACGCTTGCATGAGCGCGTAATTGCGATGGCCTCATCAAAGGGGTCGCCGTCTTGATGTTCATCGGTTCCGGTAACGACTGTTTTGTTGGTTGGTTGCGTCTCACCGGTAGTGATCGTCGATGCAGCTGTGAGGGGCAGTTTCAGTTGCTGTTGCGTAGAATTAGTTGCTATATGTAAATTACCAAAGGCAGTTTGTAGGCCGAAGATATCGGCAGTAATGGGCACTGGTATAATGTTAGCTGGTTGTATGAAACAAATTCCCTGCTTTTGTAAGACTTTAACTTTTGTTGGTTCCAGCGACTTCTTTGTTGTTGTTCTGAAGTTAATTGGTGTGCCAATCAAAACCTGATCTTCATCAGAATTAGCTTGCTCTTTTTCAGGATATGGGTTTTTAAATCCTTCAAATGGTATAGCTTCTTTTGTCTGAAAAGCTTCGTCATGGTCCACACCGGAAAACACCTTAAGAAACCTATTTTCTTTATCTTTGTCTTTAATCTTTTCGACACCCTTATTGTAATTTCTTCTCGCCAAATCCCCTCTGGCAGTATCCGTTTCCTTTGATTTTACTCCAAACCCATCCGGTGCACACTCCGCATTTATTTCATTATATTCCTTCTCCACTGGTAGTGGCGGACATTTGGGTCGGCGCTTCTCTTTTTCCATTCTAGCTGCCGCTTTCGCTTTATCTATCGCTTCTTCCACAATTTGTTGCTTCTGTCGTTGTGTTTCCTCTCGTTCTTGCATTCGGCGACGTTCCAGTTCTAGGCGCTCTTTTTCGAGTTGCTTTTCTCGTCTTACGTGCTCTTCCTTCAGGAATTCTTCCTGACGATAGCGCTCATGTTCCCATTTTCGTATAAGTTCACGTTCCTGCAGCTGCTATTTAATAGCGTTATGATATTCGGCCGCTTTGCGTCGTTTTTCCATACGTTCCGCCAACGCGATGGGGTCAATTGGCGCATTCTGCCCGCGCAACTTAGACGACTGTATAGAGAGCTTATCATCCTCACCATCACTGGTTTTCATATCGTGCGGACCGCGGTTCAGCAAACCAGGCATATTCTGCACTTTGGGAGACTGTTGTTGATACTGCTTACCACCGAATAATTGAGCGTTCCACCTAGCACGTTCACATTCTTCATACAATTTCGGAGGGATAGCATAACTGTTAGAACTGGAGACATCGCGATTAGTGTTTGCTGCTAATGATGTTGATGATCGACTAAGAATTAGATTGATAAAGGTTAACGCAGGCTTGTCCTGTATCTAACCCTATAGCTAACTCTAGACTACTATTCGATGTTCTCTAATTTAACTATGTCCATACATTCTCCGGAAAAAGTAAAATTTTTTTCAACCAAAGATATCCGAATATATAAGGATACTAATTATTATTCGAAAAAATTGTCTGAATCTCTCCAATAAAAACTATAAAAATCAATTCTTTCGCCTACAACGCCTTATTTCAATTTTCCCTTTTGATCCAGTTTTTTAGCGCAGAAGTTTCCCAGTCTTTCTCTCCCCATTCTTCTTCTTCTTCTCCTTTATCCGTGTCCTAATATTACTTTGCAATTACTAATATTACTTTGGCATGATTCTGCTTTTTCCAGATCCTTACGTTGTATAATTTCGTGTCAGAACTTATGCCCTCCCTCACTTTCTTTCAAATGAAATCAAGCTCACCTGTGAAGTTTCTTACCTTCTCTTATAAAGATCGTTAATGGGACCTAGATCTGCTTCAGCATTTGAATCATTCATAAGTTTTCCTGGTGGCAGTTGTTGCAACCCCTCGATGACATAAGTTCTATTTAGTAGTTCTTCTTGCTCTTGAAAATTTTCCACTTTTAGTCTGTTCTGAAGCCGTTGCTTTTGGTCATTGTCCCCGTGGTTCGACCGTGGATTCCATATTTCCTGTCCCTCACCGGCCTGACTGTCCGCACTATTTGTTCCTAAAATCTCTCCCGTATCCGTCTTGCGGGTGCTTTCGTTTTGACTTTCCCCATCATTGCACCAAATGTCCGGAGATTGTGTAACTCTCGGGGAAACACTGAGATACCCCGATTTGTCTTCTTCAAGGAAACCAAAATGGTTTGGTCGATTTTTTCGAGCGTTGCCAGGAGTAGTAGCGGGCCCAACCGCAGTACCGTCGCCATCACACACTGTCAATTTGTGTGGGTTTGGGTGTGATGATGGTATGTGCTGAACTTTCTTATTGTTACCGTTTTCATTGTTGCAGTGACTGAAATTGTTATTTCTGTAGTTATGATTGCCTTCACATCCCAGTTTCTTTTGATGATGTCTGTACAAATACCCGCATTGCTTTATGACTGGAAAATTCAGGCTTCGAGCACGTTGACCTTTTGATTGAAACTGATTTTGAAGACGTGATTGGGCGGTCCTTACAATTGGTTCCACAACCTCTTTGGCATTTTTTGTCCTGGGGAATATACGAAACGGTTGGTAGTATCGTAGCTTTTGATATTGTTGTTGTACACTACGCGGCCATGACTCAAACGGCAGTATCTCTCAACCGAAACGCCATCAACATCATATTCAATATCACCGTCATCTTCATTACAAACCATGTCTTTGTGGTCCATATCGATGTATGAACTGAATTCATTGAATCCGTTATTATTATTTCTATCCTGCTGTTGTTGTTGGTTGTGTTGTGACACTAAACCACTTCGTACTCCATTCACAGGCGATTGGAGTTGATACTGCTGAAAATCCTCGCGTTCAATTTTTTGCTGAGCATTAACCGACGAAGTCTCACTAAGATCGAGATTCGAGTAAAAGGTGCGTATTGAAGTACGTTGTACTTTATGATGTGAAATCGAAGAATGATGCTGAGATGAAGGAAAGCCTTCATCCAAGCGAGCAATCTCCTCTATTGGAATAAATGGAAAATCAATGGATTACAATATCAGTAATACGGGTGTGAAAGTGCACAATATCATTTTGGTAAATCAGTCTCTGTTTCAATGTTCAAGTAATAAAATGTTTTGCTACAGTACTTTGATTCTGCTTTAAACCCCCTTGAACAATTATACTATCACATTAACTTAACGATTATTGTGCTCCTAGCTTGCGCTTGGTATGTTATATCGTCGTATGGCATATTTTTTGCCACATGTCGTATTTGATAGAGTTGCTGGATGCGGTTTGAGCTCTGGGATCGTTTTTTTTACTTTCAATATATTAACGTTTTAGCTTTGTCTAAATCATCATCCTTTTAACGATTCAAAATCTATATTTTTAAATCTTTCTGATCTGAACTTTTCATTGCAAAAAAGAAAGTATTCAGATCACAAATACTTACCCCTTTCCTTGGTCCATTGTCGCCCTTTCATGTCCAGCAGAGAATGTGTCTGTCTTCCAGCCGTGCTAGTAATCATAATTTTTGATTCGTTCTTTCTCAATGTAGATGGTTAAAACGTCATTATTAATTTCTGTTCGATAAAGTGGTCCAATAAACTCATGTGCATTTTTTTCAACGCATTTCCAACGTATTTAGCTTCACACACTTTATTCCTTTACTTTTTCGCACACCTTCGCTTATTAATGGAATATATAGAACTACCTGCAAACACAACTTTTAAAAAACTACTCAGTAACGCTATAAAACTCCGTATACTTTTCGATGTTTATATGATAACGTTTATTTCTTTTGGTTTTTAACCGCGATTGTTGTAAACATTTTGTTGCCCATGGTAACGTATTAATTTAAATCGCCTTTACCATTTGTATTTGCAAATAAAACCTGGACTTCAAAGGGGCTGAAGGACGAAATATCTCTCCTTGAGGGAGAGGGAATAATACTTGAAAGAGCATGTTTATGTTAATACTTATATACGACATAGCGTACACTCAAAGGGAATGTGGAGAATAAAATAAGTATGAGTGATGTACAGACAAATTTGCTGCAATAATTCGCGAATATAACAGTTTTTAAGTATTGCTCAGTCTTATATTTTTATAGAATCGAACACTCGGGTCAAATTTAATAAATTTCTGAAAAGAATTCCCACCTTTTAACATCGCAGGGCGCAAATATCTCTAAAATAATTTCTGAAAATACGGAAAAAACACATACTATTTTACAATAAAATATTGCAATAAATTTCATTTTTTCGAAAAGCATGCTAGGATCTATATCTACAATAAAAGGACATTAAACATTCCATTCTGAAGGTTAAGCTACAACAACAAACAACATTGGTGATAACTACAAAAAGATGTACTTCTCATCCAATAAACCATATTCCTCACATTTCTTTTAGATATTTATATTATGATGTACTTCCTTCAAACTGAAAATATAACAAAATTGTGATAATGAAGAAATGGTGAATTTCATTGTTAAACGTACGAAATGATCGCCACAAAAGTAGGGACGTTTGAATTATTTCAAGGGAGGCATACATTGAGTAGCCTCTCCAACTAGCACAGTTGCTTTAAACAAAGATAATCATGTTATTATCCCGATCCAAAGAGATTTGTGTCAGCTCGGTTATCTTAAAAAACCTTTAATTCAAAACTATTTATTGAAAAGAATAACTATATACAGACATAAATAGTCCGTTTTAGGAAAAATATTCTTCAGTAAAGAAAAATCTGCATGATTTTATGGAAGGTAACGTCAAACAAGCACCACATGTTTATATATTTATAGGATAATGTAAAAGTGCAGAAATGAAAAAAGACGCGCCGCCGTCCGAAGACCGCCAGAAAACCCGAAGACCCACGTCGTAATAGAAGAGTACAAATATTTATAGACTTCACGCGGGAACAGGCTTAAGGCTAGAATCTGTACCACTGCTTAACACGATTCCGAAACGGACACGGTTGCAGTCATCGGGACGATTAGTAGATGAATCGTTTTGGATAAAATAAATAAAAACTTGTTTAAGCAGAGGAAACCGGTGAATTGAGTAAACCACACGTGTGTTTTGTTTGTCTACACGCATATCCGAACAACAAGGGTCTGTGATAATATTTTGCATATGCTTAACACCATCCTCCCCTTACTCTTTGGTCACATTAGTCGTACCACATATGAAGTAGTAACCATTTGAAATATGGTGGAGTTTTATATAGTAATGACAGGGTTGATAACAGTTATGGCGGTTTTCAATATAAATGGTGAATAATTCATTATTCATGTGAAAAATTATACAAATTGAAAAATTCATTTATTGAACCGGGAAAGCGTAGGGCACACAATAGAGCACACAGGGCACACAGCATATCACAACGACATGGCAAACATATTTCTCTCTTTTTCTCTCTAACTACCTCTCTGGGGGTTTATGTAATATATTCGAGACAGATGACAGTGCATTAAGCAGGTTGGCAAAATTAATCAATGAATCAACAAAGCTACAATTTCATTAATACTGCTATACACAATCCTTCCTCTCTCTCTCTCCCTCTCTCTCTCTATCACTTGCTCATGCCATTTCTCTCTGTCTCTCATTTTGTTTTTTTTTGTTTTTGTTAAACCTCTGTTTGTTTTTTTTTTTGGTTTTGTTAAATTTATCTTAAAGTCGTAACATATGTTGACCGCAGAAATGGAAAACACCACAAATAATAATGTTAAATTCAACGAAACTATTCTTAATAATTTAACCATAAGGATATTTCCTCCATTCTCTTTCATGGCCAGTCTCCTAAATCAATTACCACAATCATCTTGTCCCTAAATAAATATTTCTATTCCTCTAGATTTTACTGAACCGACTGACGTCGTTGAAAAACATAATTCCATAATGTAAGTTGTTGCATTAATACTACTAATGGAGACATTTTCTAGACTCCGTCTATCCAGCAAGAGAATATAATATGTATACGTACATGTGCGCCCATATACGTGTGTGTCCGCCTTTAAGGCTTTGTGGTAATTATCCTTTTAACAAAGTGAACCGGACGAAGTTAAAGGCCGCATCATTAACTTAGTTTTATCTTTTATTTTAATGATACATTTCAATAGAAAATTATTGATAATAATACAATGGTCTGCCAATTAAAAGGTAGCCGTTGAATTAATTAATGGGGTAAATTCCTACTTATCAGAAAAACAAAATTAAACAAATTTTATACAATATAAATCACACATCTTATAAAATGTGATATTTATGTCGGGCATACTACCTCCTGAAACATTTCGTAATGTTTTTTTGAACTTATTGAAATACGCAGAAAGACCTCATAAATTATCATTAACAGTTTCTATCAGGACTGATTACTTGACTGAATGGAGGAAAGATCTTTAAGAAAACCCAAAATCTATTAGGCGCATATTTCATATTCGGTTCTTCCCTATAATACTCTTCGATCATATGTCAAATTAAAATTTAATATCCTAAATTCGTATCACAATTGGCAGGACCCAGGACACCCCTCTCAATATTCAGTTAAGGTTGCATTATTTTTTTATCTTAATCTCATGGCGAATGCTGGATGTCTTATGAAAGATTGCTTTCCTTCAATCAGTCAATCACTAGAATTAAGAACAAGTCCTTTCATCTACCTCGTCGTCTGCCTTTGCTTTAGCAATAAGAGCATGTGTGGCAAATTAAGACGTTCGCGCTGCATCGTTTATTTTGTTTGTATCTCTTTAATTTTTTTTCTTTTGGTCCAAAAAATAGTGTGGATTATTCGGAAACGTGATGAAGTGCAGTATTGACGTTCTTTTAGAAAGTTTTTTTTAAGATTCTTTGTTTTTTTAAACCGGCAGATTTATTTTAGTCAGTGTGACTCAGTGATAATTACATACTTGCCTTAGAAGCGGCCAGTCGAGTAAGAAGTGGCGAGAGGGAAACGAAAATAAAGTACAAAATATTAATTTACTTCAAATTTTTAGTAAAATAAAATTTATGCGTGGTGTTAAAGAAATGAAATACGTTTATTTTATGAGAGTCTAGAGTAGTTAAGATGTCACTGTATTTTGATCCAATTCTATTGCTCACTAGACTTGACACAAAAAATTTTGTGCCCTTCCAATAGCTGAGGATATACGTATGCATTACGAAAATTTTGAGTGTTTGGGTGTCTGTGAGTCTACAGAAATCACGATTACGGGAGAACAACTAGAGGTAAAATTTTACTATGTCGCGATAAAATTTTACGGTAATAATCCTTGACTATCCAGGTTTTTTGGTATTTAAAATCAGCGCGTTTGTGCAAATTACACACCTAATTTTTTAAGCCAATGTGAATTTGTGTGGGCTTTTATTTCAATGTTTAAGGTCCCGTACCAATTGCAATTCTAAACGTTTACATATGAGTTAAATCTTTGAGGTAAAAACAAATTCACGAAAGTGGACGTCGCCCGCATTATATACAATTATTCATTGTATTTCATTGTAATTATATGAAAATATAACTAACAAACTAATCAATCATATAAAGGGTTTTCCGAGAGGGTCGATGTTGACAATCTGTAGCAGTCACGTTGTTCAGCCAACGGCTGGTAAATCTGATGTTTGTAATTCACTCAGTAATGCCATGGGAGACTACGTTATTATGATAAAACTTAATTATAAAAACTGTTCGGCCCAATTTCGGCCGAAAAGTAATCTCCATTCACAAAAAGCTACTGTTTGTGGATTTGTGTGGTCTTTGGGCGGCGTCATTGGTTGGTACTTCTTCTAAAACGACGTAGATGAGGCTACCAACGTCAACGGCGATCGCTACAGATCGAGGATAACTAATTTCTTTTGGCCCAAATTGAGCGATACGGTCATGACGGCATAAATGGGGGAGGACGGCGCTTCCAGCAATACGGCGCTACGAACCACACAGCGAACGCCACGACGGGCATTCAGCATGAACGATTTGAGAGTATGATTATCTCTCACGGAGATGACGTGAATTGGTCTTCAGTATCGTACGATTTGATCCCGCTAGACTATTCTTTGTGGTTTTTTCTGAAGTCGCAGGTCTATGCGAATAAGCCGCAATCGAAAGCCCGAAAGTATTGGGAAGTATATATATTCCTGTTCAGAATAACTTCCGGAACTATGAACTTCCGTATGTCTATCTGTGGAACTAACGATTGCTCTCAAACGGAGGGCGATACCGACATGTATTTTCGCACGAATATTTATTGTCATCATCGGTTGTTTGGGAATGCGGCGCGCCTAATTTCCATAGTAAATATGACATCATAAATATTTAGAATTTCTACTTCTGTAGAGCATATATAAACCTAATTTAATATTCCCATGATAAGCAAGCAGGGAAAACCATTCTCCAAAAATCAATCACTGGGAACAGATATTATGATTGCATAGGAACCAATCGTCTGATGGGTGGTATTCTCTGTAATCAATGATCCTGTATGGCAAAACTCAAGAAAAACAGCTCTCTATCACACCTACTTTCAGAGAAGAATCAAAAATTGGGAAGGACTTTATCAAGATTTTCCAGTTCATAAAGCAGGTTTGATGATAACATTTTATAAGAGGAATAGCCGGATAGATTTTAACATACCATGAGAATTAGCATGCACCGCCCACTAAATATTAGGATCAAACTATGAATGTATACGGGTTTAGGGTATATAATTTCGGTCAGACTGTAGTTTATGATCTCACATGTTCATATTTAGTTTACTTACTTTATTTGTTTTAATGAATTAATTTATTTTATTTACTATACCTGAATTATTTGTGTTATTTATTTTATTTTATTTATTTATCTTATTTATGTCATTATATATTCCACTTTTTTGTTTAGTTGATTTATTTTCTAAATTTGAATCAATTTATATATATATATATATACATATATATATATATATATATATATATATATATATATATATATATATATATATATATATATATATATATATATATATATATATATATATATATATATATATATATATATATATATATATATATATATATATATATATATATATATATATATATATATATATATATATATATATATATATATATATATATATATATATATATATATATATATATATATATATATATATATATATATATATATATATATATATATATATATATATATATATATATATATATATATATATATATATATATATATATATATATATATATATATATATATATATATATATATATATATATATATATATATATATATATATATATATATATATATATATATATATATATATATATATATATATATATATATATATATATATATATATATATATATATATATATATATATATATATATATATATATATATATATATATATATATATATATATATATATATATATATATATATATATATATATATATATATATATATATATATATATATATATATATATATATATATATATATATATATATATATATATATATATATATATATATATATATATATATATATATATATATATATATATATATATATATATATATATATATATATATATATATATATATATATATATAATATATATATATATATATATATATATATATATATATATATATATATATATATATATATATATATATATATATATATATATATATATATATATATATATATATATATATATATATATATATATATATATATATATATATATATATATATATATATATATATATATATATATATATATATATATATATATATATATATATATATATATATATATATATATATATATATATATATATATATATATATATATATATATATATATATATATATATATATATATATATATATATATATATATATATATATATATATATATATATATATATATATATATATATATATATATATATATATATATATATATATATATATATATATATATATATATATATATATATATATATATATATATATATATATATATATATATATATATATATATATATATATATATATATATATATATATATATATATATATATATATATATATATATATATATATAACACGGTCTGTGTTTTACCGGAAAATGGATTGAATTCTCTGAAGATAATTTTGAATTCAAATTTTATTTTACCAAAGAACGAGGAATCGAAAATGTATCGCGACCTAAAAAAAAGACTGAATTGAAAGTTAAGGAATTAATCTGTATATACTCTTCTATATTTTGTGTTCTAAATAAAACAAAGGGATATGGTGGGTTCTTCATATAGATAATTTCAATGTAATAAAACCTTGAGCGTTGGAATGAAAGTGCAACTGATATGAATTTAATAATATATTCACCGGGATCGTGGAACTCTCTAAGACGTCGTCCGCTATTAATTTAGCGAAATCATTCCCTCCCGTCATTACGTCAAAAATATTTACATAGCTTAAGAGTACGGCAATCACAACTGGAATATTTCTTTCAATGTTTCCGAAATGATAAAATTAATTGCTCTCAAATGGAACTGATTCAGTCACACATTGTCGCGTCTTTTGAACACTTATTTAAATCATGGAAATCGCAACGCGAATGTAACAACATGAGCAGTAGCTACACCAATTACAATTGAACAGATGAATATCATCTATCGATGACCTCACTGACTTTTGCCGGGCACCAGCGTTACGAGTCAAAAAGGAGTCATTAGGCGTGTAGTATTGTTGATGACAATTAGGTAATATTGGAAGCACTGCCCTGTGTGGTATTGGCTCATTGCAATACATATGAATAATGATTCCGTCTCCATTATATGAAGAATGAGAAATATGTGATCTTTAATTTGTCAGATAAGATTTAATTCTATGTCTTAATTTCGAATATTCATGTGGTTTGCCTTAGGAGGAAACCTGAACAGCTACTAAGACCAGTTTGATTTGAAACTTTCCCTCCCTTCCTCCGTTCCTTCCCTTCCCTTACCGTGTTTTCGACAGCAGCAAATGTTTTCAAAAGTACAAAACCTAGACAGTGTGCTATTTCTACTGATGCACTCGCTGTTATTTTATTGCTGAGCTTGCTATTACCGTAAAAAGAAAATAATTCCCAGAGACGTATTGCTAACAACAATGTAGTCAGTCGCAATTCGAATACATTGTAGAAGGATAAGGATGTAGAATGGTTCAATAGGAATAATCAAGCGGCACAAGCCTGGGCCGTAGCTCCATCATGGCGGTATGTAGAGGAACATTAAACATATTTTTTATATTTTTTAGTCTGTTTCAGTCCATTCCTCTAACTCCAAAAGATTCACGTTATGATGCACTGGCTCTGATACACTTTGTTTCCGAAATAGGTTCAACTGCAATAAAATAATTTATGAGCAAAAGTAAAGAGCAGAAAGGACAACCACAAGACAACCAATGAGTTCAACTTAGCAAAGAGCATTTGTGCTCATCAGCGCGAGCCTAGTGAAGGCAATCTGCCCCGTCAACGAATTCTAGCTAGACACGGACATCAATCAACATTTTTATAGCGTTATATTTTAGCATATGATTGAAAGGGGCTTTAGCAACTACCAGAAACACAGCAATAACAAAAATACTATGGTGCACAACAATATCAGGAATAGAAGAAACTTTTTCATTTGTTCATTTTTTATACAAAAGATTAAACATAGGTAGTAGGCGTGCATAGGCATACAGTCTGGCCATGAAGGCAAAATACGACAATACCACGAACATGAATATTCACAATTAACAAATAACAAAGAATATCACCTATATTTACCATTTACGTATTTTACTTCTGCTGATCATTCCATGTCTTAAACCGTAAATGCATCGAATTTTTATTCAGATCAGTCTTATATTTTCCTGAGAAAAATAAAGAACTCATTAGTAGTTGTATCGTTACAGTACTGTTAGGGCAATTGTTGCTACCACTACTAACACTACTACTACAACCAATAGTTTTCGCCATTAACGGCAGAATTCGTCAATTATCAGTAAATACTAAACAACAATAAAGCAATCCCCACAATTACTGTTATAACCAGTTGATGTTGCCTTAGTGTGACGGTGTACATTTAAATTTGTTTGAGTGTATGATCGCAACGCTTAATGAACCGGTAGAAACAAGACAACAAGAGGAGGCTGAGAAGGATGGAAGAATATAAATTAAATGCGGTAAGTATCTAAATATTCACGTTTGCAACAAAAAATGGTTCTCGAGGCGTTCCAAGTTTACTTCATACGAACATCTAAATAAGCTCAAGAGACCCCATGGCAACAATCACCAAAGTTATAAAAAACAACAATTCCGTTATGAGGCATGAAACAGGTGTGGCTGCTCCTAGCTAAGCTTTCAAGTATTGAGCTGGACATCGATTTCGTCGCCATCGCATTCACTGCTAATAAATTGTCCATCATTTTTTATCCTCACCGAAGTTTATGCCTGAAAGATAACTTTTTAACTTTGGGCTGAGTTCGTAAACCTGTTGGATATTCCTCTTGCACAACAAATTTTATCAAATTACTATTCTTCAATTAATAAAAGACAATGTATTAACAACTGTTTGGAATTTTAATTCAAAGGTAGTTTAATTCATAATTGAATTTAAACTCGATTTATTGCAAAGGTGCAAATTCTTATCCCAGAAAAGAGAGAATATATTTTTCTTAGAAAGTGGTTTACTTTGGTACATCGAAGGTTAAAATTTTCAACACTTTTACAATTTATTTAAATTTTATGTTTATAATTTGAAACATTTAGTCTCGATAATGTTTCTATTTTCTTTTTTGTCATTCTTTGACGGATCCTCTTCAGCCTTACTACCATAAACTTCATCATGCATGCTCTTCGTTGTGGTCGTCTTCTGTCATTGGCTTCGTCGTTGCTTCCCTTCATGTTTTAGAGTAGCATTATTATGCGTTGTTCTTAATTTTTTCTTGTTACAATAGACGCTGGTGATGATGGTGGTGCTGTCACAGTTGCAGTGACGATTGTTTTTGTAACGTTTGTTTCTGCAGGTATTGTTATTGCACTCGTCTATCTGCTGCTGGTCATGTTGGTTGTTATTTTATTTTATTGTTATTATTATTGTTGTTACTGTAAACGAAAAGTAGCTGTTGTTGCATTGTTGTGGTTGTTGTTATTACACCCAACGCTATGGCTTTTGTTGTTGCTTGTGATTTGGTCGTAGTTTGTATCGATGGCACAGCTCATTATTTTTTGTGTAATGTTTGAGGTCGTTCGCCGGCGTGCAAATATTTCTTTTCTTCCGTCTTCATGCTGATAAACATGCCTTACCGCTTTGCGCTCTTCTCCTTTTGCCACTAAGTGCAATTGAATGTCTGGTAATGGCTAGACCAGCCATCCAACCGATCACCCGTCGAACTGGTCAATCGACCAACTGGCTAAGGGGCACGCTGAACGTTCGATACTGGCTGGTTGGCAACACTAATAGTCGCCGCATGTATAATGAACTCTGAACTGCGTGGTTTACACTGGTTATGCCGGATTAGATGACTCTTCTTGCGTGCATACCAGATACATCAGAATGGCCAACAACAACCTGGTGTAACAACAACATAACATTTATTAAATTTGGACTCGTCTTCAGAGTATAACCGGTAGCAAGCGGTAATGCCAGTCGCCCGTGTGTCCATACAATTTCGTATAGTCAAATACACAGAGACAAACAGGCACACCTTAACCTTGTGTGTTACAGTTGAGTTGTCAACGCCCGGGCAAAGCTGCGTTCAACCGTCTTGGTCGATTTAGTGAAAAAGTGATCATATGGATGCCTCTAAGTGCAGAAGCATTAAAGCAGTCTTTTCTTCAGTTTCGTTTAATCTGCCATAAAATCTTGCGTTCACACCAAATTAAAATGAAATAAAAAACTTGTGTAATAAAATAAATGTGCTTCTAATTTTCTTCTTGTTTTTTGTGATATCGAAATGAACACAATTGATTCCATTAATATTTAGTTTTTCTCTCTTAGAAGGATATTAATTTATTCAACTTCTCAAGTGATTTCACAGAAATTTGCGTAATTATGGAAACCGTAAACACATTTAAGAATTGGTTTATAAATTCATTTTTAAGAACGAATTTCCTAAAGGTGTTACCTGTAAGTATGGCAAAAGTCCGCAGATTATACCGTTTAGTAAATTGAGGAAACTCTAACCTGAGATGAATATTCCCGTTGCTTTCAATTATTGGGAGAAAAAAGGTGGTAGGTATTGGGCTAATTTCATTTCTGCAACAAAAAATACTTCATCAAATTATTAATTTTGCGTATTCACAATTCTTACATAATTCAAAAGCAGCAACTACAATTACTGCAACTACAAATACAGTCACAATAACAAAAACAACAATTACAGCTGTATGACAATGTAATTGTTTTGCTCAATAAGGATTGAAATAAATTGAAATTGACGATAAAATAGAAAGTGTTTATTGCCAATGAAATAAAGCGATGTTTTAATTCGAAATGAACAGTTAGAGACTAAGAAATACGAATGGTAAGAAATTTACGCTTCTCCACAATTTACATTAATTCGAGTAACATTTCAAAGATGTACGTTTCATAAAAAGGCGAATAAAATCAAATAAGGACGACTAGTCAAAGGGATTCGGGCTACAATTACAAAATCCGACCATCGGCGCAGGCGATAGAAACAAAACACACGAAACCCACAATCATAAAGGTAAATCATAGAGTTTGTAGGCACTCAGGTAGGTGTTATCGATAATATTTATTAACTTTGTCAGAAATATTGCTGTCGCTGTTGATTTTTGTGTCATTGTGTATATCTGGATATTTTGCTTTTCTCACTTCTTTGGCTTTTACTACCCTGTAGCAAATACTCCTTTTGTTGGATTTGTTGCAACGATTTACATTAAAATAATGAACTATAAAGCTAAATTTTGAAGCCTTCGTCTCAACATCATCTTGATTGCATTTTGGAGTGTAAATTAATTAAAATTAAATAAATAAATTAAATAAAATGAGGTCGATGTATTCATTAGTCCAAATTCCAAAGAAAAAGTAATGCACGAGCCTTATATTGTGAAGCCACTAGCTTTGATAGAATGATAAACGACTTGAAACAACCCTAGCACCTCTTCGTTTAAACAAAGGAATGCTATTGTCAAAGTGGGTAAAGGATCCGTGATTGAGCGTAGCCTGGAATAAGGATTGGCATTATTGAGAGTTAATTGTTTATTTGACACATTGTCCTACCGCCAATTTTTGCATTTTGAGAATCATATTTTATCAGTTATGCCCCTGGGAATAACGGCTTTGATACTTTTTCTCGCTAACCTTCTGATAATAAAACATTGATGCCACTGATTGCTTCAGATTCTTCCTTTTCCGACCTCGTTATCCATTTACCATTTGTTTAGACGACACTGATGATTAATTATTGTCGAATGTTAAGGTCTCAACCGGCAGTTCATTCAGACTTTCAAAGAAGTCCTTTCAAACAATGATGCCTTCGTAACGTTAACCGGCTTTTACCTTCGCAGCTAGTTTTTTATCGTCTCTGGTTAATCGCAATCGGTGCCATCGCACATATAGATCCTTCTAGCAAAAGCACTGGGTCATGAGATAATAGCTACCCTAGTTACATTATACATTATTTAGGAGACGTTTTTCGTTGTTCTTGCGTTTATGGTAAGACGACTGTCATTACTCAGAATTTTCTTAATGTCGTCATTGGAAATCAAACTTATTTGTTCGTCAATGTCTTACCCAGAGCTTTTAATTTTAACTTCCAGTCAACATAACAATTTGCAGAACATTCGAATTGAATCTTACAACTGTTAGACGAAGAAGGCTTTTTGATGAAAAACAATGACTCGAACGGAGACAAGTCGAGGCGAATGTGACGTTTATTACTGATCAGAAGGAGAATAAAAACACTGATCAGGAAAAGGAAATCAGTGAAGGAGTAAGCTCAAAGAGAGCCTTATGGATGTACATCAAATAATTTACACTCGGACCCAACGTTTTGAGGGAACCCAATTTGATAAGGAACTAAACTAACTAATGTGTTATTGTATATTAAAACAATAATATATATTAAAGATGGAAAACCTAATTTGTTTTTGACTGAACAGCAGACGCATCTTCATTTTTCAGCTGTCAAAATTACACGGACGTTTACGTAGATCGAGAAAAGTTTGATTTCCATTCGTTGCCTTATCTTGCTGTCCAAACTCGCTTCTTGCTGTTGAACTAATTCTAATTTTGACAACAGCAAGATTGTTCTTGCCCTTCTTTTTACACACTTACTGCGTTTATACATTTGTCTTTCAGTTGCTGCTGGAAGATGTTGATCTGCTTTACTAATATAACGCCGAACTATATTTTGCTGCCCTTAATTTAAATTGCTTGTTGCTGCTCATTCTGTCTTTAATCTTTAAATAATACACATAACGTTTTCAATACATACCACATAAGGAATTATTAATTGTGTTAAATTACCAATTATCGTAGGTGTTTTAATAAGTGATTTAACTGCAATATGTGACCCAAATTCGGTGAAATTTTAAGAAATTTTTTAGAGCTTTGATTGCTTTGAACCTCTAAGTGATAGTACACTAAACGCAATCTATCATTAATGAAAAAAATTATATATGGTGGACCGATTGTGATACTTAACAATTTGATATGATGATTTATGTCACAAAGACGCAGAATTTTGCAAAATGCTGCACATTACGCGGATGGTTGAAGGAGAGCACTAAATATACCTACTTAACGACAATGTTACGACACGTATTGTCAAGTAACAAATTGAAATTGATTTATTACCAACAAACACACACAAAGTGAAATGAAAATCATTAGAAATTATTTTTAGGTATTTCTACTGACTCTGTCTACCATTGAAAGGAAGTTCGGGGGGCAAATATCAAAAGAACCCAATGGAGATTAAAAAAGATTGTATTACGAATGTCAGCGAAAAACCGGCAAAGAAATAACAATAGATTCATACGTCGAATATTCAAGAACAGTAGGATGATCCATTCAATCCTAAGAGACAGATTTCGTCTGCCGAAAAG
Organism: Physocephala rufipes; assembly: GCA_963966595.1. Taxonomy (NCBI): domain Eukaryota; kingdom Metazoa; phylum Arthropoda; class Insecta; order Diptera; family Conopidae; genus Physocephala; species Physocephala rufipes. The sequence continues at coordinate 11,939,204 of OZ016503.1, forward strand.
AACGCAAGATAGAAAAAACCGCGATCTGTAGAAGAGGAAAAAGTGGGCAACGGAGGATTAGAATGTGAAAAATAAACTTGAAGAAACAAGGTCTACAGGAAAAGGCCCGTTGAATAGGAAGTAATAAGAAGCGTGGTTTTAAGCAATGAGGATAGTAAAAAACGTACAACATTTATTACAACTTTTATAATATTCCTGCACAGTAATTATTGTTTTTTTAGAACTTTTTTGTTTGTTAAATTTCCAGTGTAGTCAGTTAATCATATGTTTACTAAATATTGTCAACCCAATCTTTGCATTTTTCGATAAATTCCTGAAATGATCAAATGTTTAAGCGGTAAATATTAGGGCCTATTGCCTCAATCTATCAACAATTGTAGCTGCCGATGGCTCCAGTAGTTTGTTTTCAATTCGGACAAGACGTTTTCACCTGTTTCCTCATTTATTCATCGGCCATATCGATCACCGTAAGCATTCCTATGGCCGTGCATAGATTTTGCAATTGGCTTGCAATATTAAAATTTTCTGAAACCGCTGTAACCAATGCAACTGATATTTGTAGCAGTTTACAAAGCTAATTCATTAGACACACCCCTACATAGATTCGGGAGCATAATGGAGGCAAAGGTCGATGTTTGCTCTAAGATTTCATTAAAAAATAATCGGCAGCCTCAGTAACAGCTTCAACAGCATGATCAGCTACAGCGGTATTCCTGACAGTAACTTAAAATTAAGGTTGTCTATTAATAATCATCAGCTCATTACTAGCTCTCCAGACTACATGAAATCCAAGATTATTGATGCTCGTAATATGCAAATTGCAAAAATGTTTGTAGGTTGCTAATTTGCTTAATTTCGTTTGTTTTACGATCGGCACCACTGACAAGTGTGAATGTCAGTATATTTCCTAAAGCTATAAAAATGTTGCTGGGTGGAAGAAATTGAAAGAAGAACGTAAGACGAGGCAGTGTATTAAAAATGTTTTCTTAAGTTACTTTCATATTGGCAATGCTGGTTAGTATAGTTTTAGTTATCAGTCCTTTATCAGTCATTTAGAAAGAACTTATGAAAAAACGAAAGGTAAAGAAAAAAGTAAGAAGTAGGTTTTATTTTTACTTTCCTAACCTTTTCGCTACCAGTGTCATATATAAGTGACGACCCAGTTACCTCGCTGGGGCCGTCGTCACAAATGCATGCCGATTGCAGCGGCACACATATGTGACGTCTTAGCTATAAATGGAATTATTTAGTTATATGCCGTAGTCACTTATTCTTGTCGATATACGAAATTGTTCACTTCGCTTAACCAAATCCTGTTCAATCATTTAAAATTCCAACAAATCCGGATCTATTACCTAAACAGTTAATACTGATCACGATTAATCGATTGTAATTATCGAAAAAATATTATAGTTAAAACTACAATTCTACAAAACTAAGATTTATCTAATTAAAATTTTCGAGTAAATTTGTTTTGGCCGAGTGACACACACAAATTATACCTATTATTGGTAAACAACAACTTTGCTAAACTTCCCTTAGGTAAATAAAAGCTGAGAAAATTACAGTAATCAAGTTAAAGTACGTTTCGTCCGCAGGCTTTCTTTTTGTTGGGCTGTTTTCGACTTTTTTACATTATTGTTAAGGAGAAATTATAGTTTCTTTGAGTCGAAGGCGCCTGTAGAGACCAATCGTTAAAATTGACGAAAATCGACAGAACGAAAGGCAAACGTATTTATCATCACTTTGGCAATCATATTTCGCTGATGACCGGCGTCTCGAAAATAATTAGCTGCTGCGAACAGCATCCTATTTTAGAGAGGACATTAATTTTGTAGCTCATTTGGGAAATTATTTCAGTATTATTTTGCTTTTTCGTCGAAATGCTAAGTCGCTATTTTATAAACACTCTATATTTTAACACTTTTAAAAATATATTTCAATCGAGAAGTTCCACAGTATAGGCAAGTGCGCCACGATCCTGCACTTTATGATACGAATACACGACATTCCTTTCTACTTAGTAACTAAATAAAAAGTCTTTACTTTTGCTTTCGGTCTAGTTTCTTTGTTAATTTTTCTATTTTCTAATAATTTTATTGTAGCGCATATGTATTATGCAGGTGCATACTCATACTTACTTGCTCATACTCTTACTTAGATCAGACTCTTACTCAGTCAGATCAGGTCAGTATCATATTTCATCCATTCAACCGCGGCCCTCTCATTTGTTATACGCGTAGGCGTAAATACAATTTGGTTTGCTGCCAAAGGTCATAATATTGCTGTGATCTTCTCAAACTTTATACTGGCATCGCATCGTAAATTCTCGTCTATAGCGATATAAAGTCTTTAATAAGCCAGCTTTGGGCGCATTTAATGTGGCTCATATGAAGCAGTAGAGCAGTTTCAGTAAAGACGAAAAATAATATCTAGTAATAACAAAACTAGCAATACAAAAGCAATTACAACAAATGTAGAAACAACAATAAATGGAACGGCATTATTTTTTCATGCAAGCCATACTTTAAAAAAGAGCCCAGAGGCGTAACAATTCAAGCAATGGAGAAGATACGAAAACATCGACGGCTGTTGGGAAAGTTTTCCTTTGTTGGTGTTGTTGTTGTTGTTGGATTTTAGTGGGTGGTTGTGAATGAAGGTGAATGAACGACTTAAGAAACACGATCGAACAGGAACGAAAAAAGCAAATGAAACAAATAAATCACAATCTTAACGAATACTATATATAACGAGTGAATAAAGTAATGATTAAGTAAAAAACGAGCCTAGCCAAAAACCTAATTAAAAGTAACCAATACTGCAAACAAACCAACGAGTAAACTTGATGATTATGTTCATTAATTTTAAAACCGTTTAAAAAAATTGAATAAAACAAATAGAGAAATGACGTAAAACACGAATACAGCGAATCGATGAATTAAATTTGGCGCATTAGTAAAGCCAAAATGGTATGCACAGAACAATAACCGTTTAAATGGAACGAGAAATTAATAAGACGTAGTAAGAAAAACCAAAATCAGCAGCAATTAAGAATAAAAGAAAAAACACGTTAAATCGTAAAGTATTCAGCTGTGTTCCGAAAATGAAGGATTGCAACAATAAAGAATATATGGAGCTTCTAAACGAGGGGGAGAATGAGTAAATAGACTTTGCCTAAGCAGCTTCACACAAGCAGTTCTCAATACAAATGAGCTTGTGAAATATGCTCCTACCGTTATAAATGAATTGCAATAATCTTCAAGGTCAAACCCTTTAACATTGATGACATTTCAATTTTAGTAAATAAAATCAACCCACGTGCAAACTTAATAATTAAATGAGCATCCCAAATTTTTTATCCCTAATATTTCGCAATTTTCCAACACGTACTGAAATGCAAGTTAAATGGTTTCATCCAATCATGCTTTTAGAATTTCTCTTTTATTATAACTTGACGCTAGCGATCTGTCTGTTAGTTTCTATAACGTATGTCCAACAGTTATGGTGACTCATTGAGGGATTGACTCTCTCTCTCTCACACCACACAAGTTATTACAAATTAATATAGTTACGAGAAATTTATGTTATGTTTACGCCTTGGTGTTGTCCGTAATATCATTAAATAACTAACTCATCAGTGCAAATGATCACTGACCATTCTATATAAACTTTAGCTACTTGCAGTAAATTCTTTGGTTCTAATCTTCCAATAAAATCTTTTTGAAAACATTGGATGGATTAAACGTAGAATAATTATTCATTTGATTACACACTGCAGAAAGTCATTAGTCGTATCTTTTATAGCAGTTTCCATATACAAACAATATTTTATTCTTTCTTAACCCCAACACTGACAAATTATACCTAATGATTAAAATTAATTCAAAGCAAAACGCAAAAATTCTACTTCGACAAATAAATAATTGGTAATTACTGGCAGAAAAACCTAAAGCATTAAACCGTGGGAGAAGCGTATCTAGCAATGCTTCAAACCAGATATCCTTACAATTTGGATTGCTTTGACAGATCCTGGTTACTTGATTTACGAACTGCATGTGTAATTTGTTATACATCCTTTTATTTTAGTAGGAGTCGTCTATTACTTGTTTTTCTTTGTTTCGATTTACATATTTTTGTTTCGATTCTGACCTTTCTGATGGGCTAACCAACGTAAAGATCTTGATGATGATCTCTTTATATGGTAATATCGGCTTTCGCTGCATCTCTCTGTCTTTGGCAACCACACTTTCCCTTTGCCCCTCATCAGCTGCCATTCCGATATTCTGATACCCTTTCTCTCTCTTTCTATCCTTCTCTGTCTTTCTTTCTTTTTCTGCCCATGTGAACAATTAAATTTCATAGGATTTTTCGTTTCATTTTTATTTGAAAATATCCGGCATAAATTAATGTTGGCAGTGCTTGACATTTGAACCATCCGACCACCTAATCTAAAGAGTGATCTTTAAGGATTTTACTTTTTGTTGACCAATCTGTTGATTCAATACTTATTGTGCTTGATTTCTTTTTGTATTCTCTCCACTACTTTTCAAACGTATATTCAACACTTTTTTATCGTCAAAAAAAAAAGTAAATTTTGATTGATCGTTTACATAATCGATCAATCCATCAATGTTACAGCGAAGTTATCAGTTTAATTTTGTCTGTTGTTGATTGGTATTACTCGGGTAAAGTTGATCAATGGATCGTTGATCGCATAACGGCACAACAGTATTTTATTTATGCGTGAGCTTTTCTATCTATCTACACTATTTAATAGGCGGTTAAATTTGCTGCTGACAATACAAACCATGGATTGGATCCTTCCCTTGCTTGAATTCATATTATGGTTACTTGGTAATTTGTTGTTGCGATTCCTGTCATTGTTGATGAGAACAATACCCTTTCCAGGCGTTACTGATGCTTTGATTTTATTTCTTCTTCGCCTTATTTTTGTGTCATGATATGTTTGAACGTTTTATTGACGTTCTTTATTTGTATACCCTACAACAGAAAATTATAATATACTCTTCATTAAATTTGATCCCCTGTTTGTAGTGAAGTAAAAGGTGTCCTAGACCTATCCGTCTGTCTGCCTATCTTCCCATCAGCCTGCCTCTCTGCCTGGAGAAATCTCGATTACTGGAGAGAGAAAAAATATTTTTCTCATGAATTTGACACAAATACTCTCAATTATTATAAAATATTTGGCAGGGAAAATTGACGAAATTAGATAAGAACCACGCCCACAAATACTGAACTTATCAGGATTGTAATATATAATACATATGTAGTTCAATCTCAGCGAGTGTAGACGGAATTGAGGGGCATATTTTTCTCCTTGAACTCACACTTGAATATTAAATTATTCTTTAGAAAACAGGAGTGGCTTACCCACTATAATATTATACTACGTGTGGATTTTATTCATAAAAGTTTTTTGACGATTAGTTCAAGTCTAAATTAACCGAAAAGGAGGATTTCTGCCTTGCGTTTTACGTGTACGCCTGCCATGATGGCTTAAGTACACGGCGGGCCATCCCGCACGGTGTTGCAAGTGCGAACTTTGTGAACGCACCTTTTGTCTATATGGCGACAACCGATGCCCAGTGCCTCCGGGTTACCAAGCCGTGGCGTTTGTACCTTTGGAAGCCATATGCATGGTATGGACATTCCACTAAGGTATATTCGAGGCCGATCTAAAACCTCTGCCGGTCTGTGGGGCCCGGCACCCGGTAATGATTTAGTGCATTACCACACCCGAGCTCATCCAAACTCGTACCCGCGTAACTTTGGGTATCAACCACAGCCACCACGAAGCTCCCACTAGGGGGCCTACCCACGATGCACTATGTGCGTGGGCTTTATATTAGCGGGGTTGGAAAGACCCCTATACAATGTGCATCACCCGTGGTACCGCTTTTAAGCCTTCGGTGAGGCCTCGGAACCAGGGTGCATAGTTCATGGCTAGTGAACCAGCTTGCACTCTGGTCACTGCCATTTTGTTGCCCACACCGCAACGGGACTGGCACCCGAACCGAAAAGGAGGATTTCTGCCTTGTGCTTATGGCTTAAGTGCACGGCGGGCCGTCCCGCACGGGGTTGCGAGTACGAACTCTGTGAACGTACTTTTTATGATTATATGGCGGCAACCGCACCCATTTCGCTTACGGTAGCCAACCGTAGCTTTGTCATGTACCTGTGGAAGCCTGTGTGTGGCAGGACATTCCTCGCAGGTTACTATTTCGGCACTATCTAAGGCCTTGTGCCGGTGGGGACCCTCACCGGCACTTGAGTTGACGGAGGCGGCCTCCTCGCGCAACTCTCGCGGAGACTCAAGGTCTCTACCCGCGTTTCTTTGGGTGGTAACCACAGCCACCACGAAGCTCCCACTAGGGGGCCTACCCACGATGCACTATCTGCGTGGGCTTTATATTAACGGGGTTGGAAAGACCCCTATACATCGTGCATCACCCGTGGTACCGCTTTTACGCCTTCGTTGAGGCCTCGGAACCAGGGTGCAGCTTTAGCTCTAGTGAACCAGCCTAGTGAACCAGGCTAGTGAACCAGCTTGCACTCTGGTCACTGCCATTTTGTCGCCCACACCACGACGGGACTGGCACCCGACCGAAAAGGAGGAATTGTAATATTAAAAGGAGCGTGTACCGCCCACTTTACCGCCAAAGTATCAAATTTTATTACTGGTGTAATGTATATAAACATCCGCCAACCCAAATATAACATTCTTGATCGTTAGCTGCTTGTTAGCTATTTTAATCAAATCAAATCCGATGCAACTTTTTTGTTTTTGCCTATAACGTTCATTATATATCTATAAATTTTAAACATCAAAATATGTTTAAACTATAACGTAATGTAAGTTATAAATTTATCTATAAACTTTTCTTCCTACGCTGCTAGTATCCTGAACGTTTGAAATAATCGATCACTTCGATTCCTTTAGTCATTCGATTCATTCGTAGTTCGATTCATTTAGTGAATTCTAGAAATTAATTCACGCGCTTTTGATTGTAGCTGCTGTTTTTGTTTTCGAAATCTGGGGCAAACAACAAATGCAACATTTTCACACTCGTTCATCATCTTTAACATTTTTAGATTACATCGACTTCTCTGTCTGTTCTGTCTGTCTGTTAGAATTCTGTTTCTCATATTGCTGTTGTTACAGCGTTTATACGATGTTAGCATGTTTGCTATTATTACCACTAATTTAGCTGTGCCTGCGTTTGCCATGCAAAACTATCATTCTGAGAACATCGAATGAAAACAGAATTTCATTAAAGAAGAAATAGAATACCTTTATGTTTTATATTTCCAGTGGTCGCCGAATTGACCACTAGGCGATTTTTTCTCACTCTCTGAGTGAGTGAAAAAATCCTCTAAGCACCCTCTTATATTGATACCTTAGTCAGATATAATGCTTCCATTTCGCACATTAACGCTATAAATAATTGACAGGCTTTATTCGATGCAAAAATAAACCTTCTCAAAGAACAACTAAGAAACAAATTGAGAAAAACTGCTAGGTTTACTACAAGTTTCTAGATGTAGTTTAGGCGGAGTTGGTTTCATGATCATGGAATTTTCCACCTATGCTGGCTTTAACCTATCTCCGAACACAAGTAGATATTTTATCTCACTTCCTTTTCTGCGTTTTAATTATTATTAATTACTTTTATAAAAATAATTAATAATTATAACCTTTTCTGCAATAATTCAATCCATCTGTTAATCACTGAAAATAAAATTATACATTCTTGCGAGGCGCGGATGAAGATACTGATTGTCGAGAAGTCATTGCCGCCTGAGTCTTGAAACAGTGAATCATTAGCATCGACACCAGTAGCACCATCATCTTTAGCCACATCAACAATGCAAAACGGCAATGACAGCGATCGTGACACATGAACTGAACCTCTCTCATAAGTGCCACAGCTTAACCGCTTAAGAAATACGCGGTTGGGTCCAATCCCCGTTGGTTCGTTGGGACCAAGGCTAAGGCGTTCAAGCTGAGGTCGCAAAGAATAGAATGTACAAATCGGTGGAGCGATGGCGATAAGACGGGCATATATAATGGAAGGAAATAGAAGATAGAATAGTTGAGTGAATGAGAAGACACGTGAAAATATTAAGTAATAAATGAATGGATAGCTAGATTATGCTCAACCATGCAATCAGTAAAACATTGATTTAATGAGTAATAAAATCAGTAAGAATTAAAGATAAATATTCCCATAAAAACGTGTCACTGATGCAAAAACACAAAACTCAACAAACGACAGATCGATAGACGACATTATACTGAAATTCTATGGAGGAAATGCATCCGCATCTCAAGCGCAAGGAAGGCGTGCCAAGCGAAATGTGGGAAACTACGCGACGAACAAACTCACTGCAGCACAAAGAGGTGTGAAAAGAACCATAAATTGAAGAAAGAAAATATAGCACAAAATATATTAAGTAATATTGTTCATAAAACAATGGAAAACTGAAACATAACCAACGACTTGCTGGCGCAAAAAATCAAACAATGTCGCCCAATGCACTTGACACTATGATATTAACAGTGACGTCTAGCAGATGCTGCAAAGTAATAAAAACGTGTGTTCTCCTACTCCTCAGAGATCTTTTACGGATATTTTTCATCAATTTAAAATCCACTTTAAATCAAATAAAAATCCACTTTGTTTAAAGCTTTTAATATAATTTCTTAACAGGTTCCGATAATGTATGACACTAATGACCAATTAATGGCGTTAAAAGGATGGAACCGCTACCAATGGACGCATTTACTTGTGAAGCGAAAATGAAAGGATATGTAGCTCAATATCGAAGAGACCAATAGAAGGAAAGAATGAGTGTGTGATTACTTTCTACCTTTACCAAGCAGCCCTCCAACGGATGAACGCACCGTCCAACAAATCCAACCAGCAGGTGCTTCAGGTGTTCAGGTTCTGATTAAGAGAAAATCAACTGCTACTCGGAGCTGCACGAATTTTTAAAAAATAATGAAATCAAAAGCAATAAAAACTTATTAGAATACAAATATAATGTAGAAAATAGTAAATAATTATAATAAAATATAAACGATTGGCATGACTATGAGAAAAGTTGTGTTTTTACAACTGAAGAAAAAATGTGACAACAACATAACATCACGTCAGTAATTGAAAGTCGTGATTTGAAAAAACCCAAAACTGCGTCGCAAGAATCTCAACAAAATAGAGATGATTATAATAATAAATAATAAAAGCAACAGTAATCCAAATAACAAATAAAAACGTGGATTAATATAAACAGATTGACGGAACAACAACAACAACATAATTGCGGCATCAGTTATTGCGATAATCACAAGTGCTCTAACAATAAGAACAATATTTTCAACCAGCTATCCTCAAACAATTTATATTAAAATGTCAAAACTTTAACCAGAAAAAGCAAATTGCAATTTTAAAATAAATAAAAATATAAGAAAAAAGAGAAGGGGAAAAGGGACAGATGTCGCCGCGTGCTTAACGTGGACGTCTGTCCACGGCGGGCCATCCTGAACGGGGTTGCAGGTATAGACCCTGTGAATATACCTTTTATACTTTACGGCAACAACCAACGCCCAATGCATACGGGACGCCAAACCGTTGCAAATTGTACCTACGGAAGCCTGGATAGGGACAGGACTTCCTCGCAGGTTATCGATCGAGGCCCATCTAAAACCTCTTCCGGTATATGGCTACCGGCAGCCGAGTTGAGTTGAGGGAGGCGGCCTCCACACGCAACTCTACGTGGAGACGATGGTCTCTACCCGCGTAAGTTTGGGTTTCAACCACAGCCACCACAAAGCTCCCACTAGGGGGCCTACCCACGAAGCGCTATATGCGTGGGCTTTTTATTAGCGGGGTCAGATTCTACCCTTTGTGCGCATCACCCGTGGTACCGCTTTAAAGCCTTCGGTGAGGCCTCGGAACCATGGCGAGTGAACTCAGCATGCACACTGATCACTGCCATTTTGTTGCCCCCACCGCAACGGGACTGGCACCCGAGGAGAAAAGGGACAGAAGGATGAAGAAAAGCTGACACGATTTGGATTGATTGGGTCAGGAAAGAAAGATTAAATAAGATTCAAGAAAATGGTATGGATATGGCGGAAACTTAGAACAAATATATAAAACAATGCTACAAAAAATTAGGAGAGCAATAACATCTAATATTATGCCGGTGTTTCCTGAAAGTGGTACTCAGCAGTTTTTGATAAAACCGGCAAAACCAAAGCCGAAACCTAAAAAATTTCTTTGGAAATGTTGTTAATTAATTTGGTGTTGATTAAACCAAAACCAGAAATAGTTCTGATATTGGCAGTTCAAAACCATGGCTCGAATTTCGAAATTCTATACTGTACAAACTGTCTTCCTCTAGAGTCAGCTTGAGAGAAAGAAAGTTAACTAACTTTGTCAATTATTGAAATGCAAATTTGTACGCAATGGAGAATGGTTTGGATATTGTGCATTTACACCTCATTATTTTCACTCGGTTTTGCTTTTTTCAACTAAAGTTTGTAAGCACTTCGCAGCTAATTTGCAAAATAAAACATTTTATGTTAGGAAACACTTGGCGGCTTATCATGATCGAAGACCTAAACCAAAACCAAAACACCATGTAAGACTGCTTTTTGTTGTCTTTAAAACTATGAATGTAATGATGGTCGGACCTCATGCATCTCCCTTTTCGTTAGGAAGCTATGGGCTTTCGAATTCTTCGAATGTTTCTGAGAAGCATATGCTTATAACTTCTAACCTAACGGGAATATTTGAGAATATTTCTTCTTAAAGTCACTTTAATTTTTAAAATGACTCGAAACTAATTTTACAATTAATCCGAAAAAAATAAAAGCGAGAGCAAAGAAATAAGTAGGACAGTAACAAAAAATTACAAAATAATCCCACGTGATGAGGACGAGGAACGTGATGATGAGACCAGGAAAAAATATGAAATAGAGAAATATAAATGTGTGTTGGAATCAAATGGATGTTGGTCGGCCTGCGATGCTGTGGCTGTGAGTAAAGAATGGCATTGGAAAAATAATCCACTGCTTGGGTAATTGATTGAGCGCATGTAAACAGTGGCAAGTTCACATCATCCACAACTACAACAATATCAATATCAATAAGATCGGCTAAACAATGATCATCACAGCTTAATAATCAATTTGCGCGCATGTCATTAAGTCACGATTTTTAAGGTCTTCTGTCTTAATCACATTGGAAGTTGCTTTACAAACAAAAATCCGTAACAAAAAAATTACCATCAAAATAAATATAAAGGGTGTTCTGCGTAAAGGTCGGACAAGAGTTCAAGATCGAAAGCTTAGGTCGAGGCCAAAATTGTATGGAATGCGAGCGATTTTCGAAAAATTGATTTAATAGAGGGAAAACCTGTTAAAGGACATTGCTGAGACCTATAAAATCCTGAGATCAAAACCAAGTATCTGGGTGCGGCCTAATTTTTGGCCCAATAAATGTAAAAATTGAACTAAAAACAATTTTTCTTTCAAATTTACATATATTTATTTAAAAATTAAGTGGATAAATAAAAATTATAACAATAAAGAAAACATCCTCCTACAAGTTACAAGTTTTGAAGCTGGGAAAGCTGAAAATCTTTGGATTCTGCGATCCCAAGTTTTGCAGATAAGTTCAAATTTCAATCTTTACTACTAGAAATACAACAACAAAACAATTACATCCCAAGCAACGAAAACTTCCTTTGCGAAAATTATTTATAAAGTTTATACGATAATTATTTAAATATAATAAAATATTGAGCTTCTACGTAATTTGGGGGGAGAAGATTCGAAATAAATTCTGCAACTGAATTTCCAAATTAAAAGTAATTCCCAGTTCCTAGAAAACCTAACACGGCAAGACGCCACGCCTTGCGCACGCCTTTTGCGGAATTTTATCGAAAAATAGATGGATAAGTACTCCTCTAAACGCTTTATCCATGTTCATTTCTAAAAAGGGGTAAGACTTATTGAACTTTTTTTTCAAAATTAACACCCAAAATTTTTCAAAATAACACCCTGTATAAAAATAAAGGAAAAAATGAAAAATAAATAATAATTTCGCAACGAGACTCACTGAGGAAGGAATCAGTCGTCTCGAAAAATGAGAAAAGAAACAAAATTTCATTCACGTTTGTAGAAGATCCGCTGATGATATTTTTTAATAACAAGAGTAACAACAATGTAAAAATCTAGGCTAAGGAGTGGCCTGAAAAAAACCAATAATAATGATCGAATTCCGGTTGTCTGTAGAATCATTTATTGACTACATTTTTGAGAATTATGAATAACTTATATTAGATTCGTGGCAAATCATAATTCAAATTATGATTAAATTAACAATAAGAAACAACGAACCTTTAAAAATATTAGAAATAAATATGAATATTCTGGAATTTCAGAGGCTGAGCGCAGAATCTGAAACAACTCCAATAAACGGAAATTCTGAAAAGGTCTGAAGAATCCATAGATTTCACTCATGCAGAAGCCGAAGGCGCAAATACTTACCAGTAAATAAGTTGTCAATTACTTTGGTTGGAGTTAATTAAAAAAAATCATGAAGTAAGGTCGAAATTATTTGAATGATGAAAGTAAATTATGTTGAAGTAAATTATAAAACAGCTTAAAATAGTTGTGAAATAGCGGCCGTCAAGCTTTTTTCATCATTTTCATTTAACTTTTTACTCTTTAATACTTTCCAACAGAAGTTCTTAAAACGAACTATAAAATCCTATCTTTTCAATTGGCTCCATTGTTTATTATATATTTTTTAACTCTGTGTTGCTTTGCATCCATAAATTTGGATGGCAAATTTAACGTACCTCACGTTTCACAAAAACCAACAAAATATGTAGCTCACTTCATTGTAGTATGAATAATTTTCGACCCAGTTCAATCTTCAGTCGCACCTTTTTTCCCTTTTCTCTGAAAGATGACGCACTCTTTACAACAACTGCAGCTACTAAAATTACGGACAAGAACAACAATAACGACGATGACGACCAGCATCATTTGACGACCAGCAAATTTCACTTGGTGCAATTTTTAATAGCATTTTTTATAAAATTGAAAGAATAACGGTCGTACGTGCTGACTCACAACCCTAAAATACCGTCAAGGAAAAATGAAATAATAAGATTTTAAAAAGAGATTTAAATACTCTGTTGTTGCTGCGGACGCTATTTTCGTTGTCCGCGCCCCAGATATCGTTTCAATTCCTTTTACTTGTTGTGATGGTTATGATCGGTTTTTACGCAATACCAAAATATGTATCAATAATTCGGTTTTGAGATTTTGAGAGCACAATAGGTTTTTCATTTCAGAGGGTTTCTATTGGAAATTCCATGATCAGAATATTCAACTCGATATGTAATACGGTTCATATTTATATCTCTAGGAAACATTCATATTCATGTTTCTATAAAACCTTTAAAACAGAAAAGACGTATCGTATATTACAATTTGCATGCTTTAATTTGGTCTCAATTACTATTGTCGGAGTCAATACTTTCAATAGTTTCCAGTATTGTTGAGGCGAGCTTCGTATCAGAAATTCTCCAAAAAATTTCTCCAGTGCTCTTAATGGAAATTCCAAATCTTTTATAAAGCGTCTCTGAAGCCTTCATTTTCAAGGACGTGGAAACTAACCGGTCACTAAAAAAAAGATGGGAGGGTTGAAATGGTTAATTACAATAAGCGATATCTAGCGATATCTAGTTTTGCATTGCTTCAAAGATATCAACGCTTTTGCCTTCGAGCCCTTCGTGTGAAATAATTTGAAGTCAATTTTGCTATACTCACATAAATTCCACTAAGAGAACATATTTCTTTTTGTATTCGCTATTGTTGCCACCTCAGGCATTTCTCTAAACAAAACAAATGGCTGATGCATTTGATGTAATTTTTATCTTAATTTATCTCTGTATATATATATATATATATATATATATATATATATATATATATATATATATATATATATATATATATATATATATATATATATATATATATATATATATATATATATATATATATATATATATATATATATATATATATATATATATATATATATATATATATATATATATATATATATATATATATATATATATATATATATATATATATATATATATATATATATATATATATATATATATATATATATATATATATATATATATATATATATATATATATATATATATATATATATATATATATATATATATATATATATATATATATATATATATATATATATATATATATATATATATATATATATATATATATATATATATATATATATATATATATATATATATATATATATATATATATATATATATATATATATATATATATATATATATATATATATATATATATATATATATATATATATATATATATATATATATATATATATATATATATATATATATATATATATATATATATATATATATATATATATATATATATATATATATATATATATATATATATATATATATATATATATATATATATATATATATATATATATATATATATATATATATATATATATATATATATATATATATATATATATATATATATATATATATATATATATATATATATATATATATATATATATATATATATATATATATATATATATATATATATATATATATATATATATATATATATTTATTTATTTATTTATTTACCCATACATAATACAATGCACTAAGAATAATTTCTTTTATCGCATATTAATGACATGATAACAATATTAAGGGAACATTAAAGATACAAAGTACATAAAGATGAGCACATTGAAAGTTCCTTATTGAATTGAGAAATGTAACAATTTATCAACTACAAGTGATTTAAAATTAAATTTAAATTATAAACTAATTACAAATAAAAATAAAAGACGAGAGACAAAGTCATAGTGAATATAGAAGTGCATAAATAATGAAGTGAGAGTAGAGTGAGGTTAAAAGATATGAGAGGATTATAGGGTAAAGTAAAGGTTAGTTAACTTCATAGTAAGCGCAGTTATCTGGAAAAGTATATCCTGACCTGTTTCTTGAAAACACTTCCTTGATGAATGTTTTTTAAGAAAATAGGTAACCCATTCCAAATCTTAATCGTGTTGATGAAAAAGAATCGTCCACTATTTAAGAAATTATACCTAGGCAAAATGAAACACTTAGAACGACCAGACTGACCAAATTGCAATTTCTGAAAAAGGTAATTAGGACAACCTGAGTACAATAACCTATGTAGGAAGACACAATTTCGATAGTAAAAATAATTACTGAAATCACAACCAAGTAAAGAGTATCTTATTCCGTCAAGGCTGTCGTATCTTTTCAGACCATATACAAATCTAGTTATATTGTTAAGTAAAACATTCAATTTATGCTCAGACACCGAGTCCAGCTTGCAGTAGATTAATTCTGAATACGTAACAATAGGGACTATTAACTGCAGTGCTAATTTTCGGCGAATGGCCAATGGTAGGAAGTTAGAAGAATAGCGCAAGCTACGCAAAGAACAATATGCTTTACTTATTACAGAATTTATATGGTCAGTGCAGGTTAGAGTAGAATTAATACAGATTCCTAAGTTAAATGCTTTACTAACAAATTCAAGCCTGGAGTTACCTAAGAATATGGGACTGAATTCAGAGCAGTTCAGGGTATTTTTAAATATGGGCAGTACAAGAGATTTTGCCGCATTCAGTTGGAGGATGTTATATTTGGACCAGGCAACAATGCGTTTGAGATCTTCATTTACCAACTGACATAGTTCATCAAGGCAGTTGCTAGGTTTTGACAAATATAGCTGCACATCATCAGCATATGCATGCATAGATACATGCCTAACTACTGTAAAAATATCATTTAAAAATAAGGAAAATAATAAAGGGCCTAAAACTGAACCCTGAGGTACGCCACAATCCACCCTCTTGAATTCAGAAAAGTCATTTCCGACTTTTACCCTCTGAAAACGCCCAGTCAAGTAGCTCTGCAGTAATTTACAAGCATTTATAGATAAGCAGAAATTCCTTTGAAGTTTTTTTAATAGAAGAAAATGATTTACACTGTCAAATGCTTTAGAGTAATCCAGAAGGCAGAGCAGTGATACAAATTTCTTATCGAGAGCAGACCGTATGTCATCTGTCACTTTCAACAGAGCAGTAGAACAGCTATGTTTCCGGCGAAAACCAGACTGCATAGGATGAAGAAGGTTATTGCGGTAAAGATGACGATTAATTTGAGCGTACATAAGAGATTCACATAATTTGGATAAAGAGGACAGGATGCTGATAGGGCGAAAATCAGAAATTGCAGTAGGGAACTTTTTCTTAGGAATAGGAATGATAGTTGCCAACTTCCAAAGTTTGGGAAAGGAAGACGTAGTGAAAATGCAGTTAATTAACGAAGTAAGTTGGGATAGAATGGAGGGTAATATAATTTTAACAAATTTAATTGAAATGCCATCTTCACCAACTGCAGAAGACTTTATAGAGTTAAAATGCTCCAAAACTTCTAATATATATATATATATATATATATATATATATATATATATATATATATATATATATATATATATATATATATATATATATATATATATATATATATATATATATATATATATATATATATATATATATATATATATATATATATATATATATATATATATATATATATATATATATATATATATATATATATATATATATATATATATATATATATATATATATATATATATATATATATATATATATATATATATATATATATATATATATATATATATATATATATATATATATATATATATATATATATATATATATATATATATATATATATATATATATATATATATATATATATATATATATATATATATATATATATATATATATATATATATATATATATATATATATATATATATATATATATATATATATATATATATATATATATATATATATATATATATATATATATATATATATATATATATATATATATATATATATATATATATATATATATATATATATATATATATATATATATATATATATATATATATATATATATATATATATATATATATATATATATATATATATATATATATATATATATATATATATATATATATATATATATATATATATATATATATATATATATATATATATATATATATATATATATATATATATATATATTATATATATATATATATATATATATATATATATATATATATATATATATATATATATATATATATATATATATATATATATATATATATATATATATATATATATATATATATATATATATATATATATATATATATATATATATATATATATATATATATATATATATATATATATATATATATATATATATATATATATATATATATATATATATATATATATATATATATATATATATATATATATATATATATATATATATATATATATATATATATATATATATATATATATATATATATATATATATATATATATATATATATATATATATATATATATATATATATATATATATATATATATATATATATATATATATATATATATATCAGTGATCAGACTGATATACGATAAGAATGTATTAAAACAGGAATTAAAAATTTTAGTTCAATCGATTTATGTATAGTTCATGTATTCTTACATATATGAAAGGTTCGAAACCGGAGCTAATTTTGCGGTTTTAAAATAAAGAACGCAAAAATAAATATTAGAAAAAGGTAAATCGAAAAAGGAAGTAAAACATATAAGAACTTCCGTAGGTTGTACCGTGGCAATGTGATTCCGAAAAAGGTCATGAACCCTTTCGAACCCCAAACGCTGGTCACTTGCGAAAGATTCGACGGAAAGGAATGATTTCTACCAAGATAATACAACAACGCCTATCGTATGGATTAGAACATCCTATCTTTTTGAAAGATGTGATTCTCTATAGCTCGAAGTCACGAGAAGATTGTTCGATCAGCAGGTAATAATAAAATCTATCTGCGGTCAACCGCCCAATATACATTGCACATTCTTGATGATAACTCCGTTGCCAAATATATTGGCGTAGTAAAAAGATTATTATGGTTATCAATTACTGTGCGATTTACGAATACACATGTACGTAAGCACTGCACACACGAAAAAACATGTTGCGCGTACGAACAACACGCTCATAATAAGTGGTTCAATGTGGTGTATTGCAGTTTGGGTTGCGGTCCTTCAATCAAATAAACGATTGGCTGACATTGCTGCCGTGTTGTGATGGTAAAGTGGGTGTCCACTGTTAATGATGTTGGACTGCTGGTGACTATTTTCCTGAATTGACTTGGTTTCTACAGATTCTTAAATTTTTCCGGAATTTTGCCTAAAAACAGTCACGCTACCAGCCAAAAAATTTGTTCTTTCTTTTGTCTACTGCGCTTCTCTCATTGTCAACTGTGGCCGCTACTACTATGCACTAAAAATAATTTTCACGCTTTATTTTTGGATTAGTTTACATTCTACTGCGACATGTTGTTTGTTGTTGGCGTTGCTGGTATAGGATAATCTTTGTTGTAACTGTGACTTCATTGGGTCGCACAGAAAAACTATTTGACATGAAAACTGCCAGTTTTTATATTGTTGCTGTCGTTGCACTCCTTACACTCCACACCCAATTCAATTTTCATTGTTTTCTTCACAATTAAGCTCAGCATGTTGCACATATTGTAGTAATTTCTTTGGCTGCTTTGTGGTTTGATCCTGTGGTATCCTTTTTTATTTATTATTTTTATTCATAACTCCTTTTGCACCAGTGGCAAAAGCCGTTAGTCCGGAGGCGTGTCTGCCTTTTTATTGTCTTTATGCTGAATACACTTCCATTATTCGTAATAATATGTTTCACTTTTTTAGTGGAAAAAATTTATTTGAACTTTTCCGAAAATTTTCCGAATACTAATCGCTGAACCAAATGAATAAATGAAGCCCTGACAAATTCTTTTTAAGGCACTATTGTTGCAACAGCAACTGGAATTTCTTTTGCTTACAGTAATTATCGCGAAATTCTATGACATCAATTAAAATTGAGGTGATTCCACTCTCGTTGATCACTAAATTTAGAGTTATGTTTTATAATTTTTCTTTCTTCTGTTTTCCCGTTTGACGAAATTAAACCAATTTGATTTAACCAAATTGACGAGTCAACCAAGCAGTAACATAAAACAAAGTGGTAGAACCACCGCAATTGAAACAATTTTTGTTGAATTTTAATATATAAAACATTTTTGATATTTGTTGAGTTTTCCGACAGGGTAGGATGTTGATAAAATTTGGACCGATTTTCCGTCATCCCTAGTCAAATTTGGTTTGTAGACAAACCGGTTTCGGCGATGTGCCATCTTCAGTGTCTGTTTACGTTCTCGAACGTAAACAGACACTGAAGATGGCACATCGCCGAAACCGGTTTGTCTACAAACCAAATTTGACTAGGGATGACGGAAAATCGTTCCAAATTTTATATAAAATATTTTTTTAAATATTTACTGAAATTCAAAATTTTAAATAGATATTATTTTTTATGTCAATTTTCATATTAGAAAATTTCATCATTGGAAAACTAGGAGAAAGGCAAAAGAAGTTAGAAGAATGCCGGTGTTAATCACGTTTAATAAAGCAGAAACTCTCGAAAAATTTTTCTATTTTATCCACAATACTTTTAATCTCCACCTTGTCCACTGGTGTTCCGAGGGAAAAATTTTAATAAAATAATAACTTATAATTATGATATCGTGCATAATCATATAAAAATTCTATTGATACATTACTATATTATACATAATGTATGAAGAAATAATTGTGAAGTCATAGAAATAGGTGAAAAATAACTTATTGTAACTTTTTGAATTATTCATAAAACTATTGATTTAATTATTGAGGGAAAGAGTAAGAGATATATTGATATAAACTCCTATATACAATATCCTATATTTTTGTTTTCCTCTAATTATCATTACTTCAATAAAACCGCACGATGTCATTCTTCTCTTAAATAGGGAGGGATAGTGAATTATTTATTCACTTGTATTTCCATGCAGCCCATTGGCATCTGTCTTCGCCATTTACTTCTTCAAGCAAACCTCGTTTAGTTGAAGTCATCAGAAATCAACCACTCAGAAAATTTATTTCATTAATTGCAAATTTTCCTTTAGCAAACGATTAGAACCCACTCTTGCTTCGTAATCCCTTCACAATATTCTAAGAGTATAAACTAAACGAAAGCGAGCAAAGATAACAGCGACTAACTTTTGTACCTCAGACTTTGCTCATCATCGCACTATCCAAATTTACTCTACTCTGAGAGAAGACCATCAGATTCGTGTCTTTACCTAAAAAACGTTTGAGACATTCTATAATTACAATTGTTTGTGTGCATGCATTATTTCTAATCCATTTACTTCACTGACGATGGCCCCGCCCTATAAAAAACAGACCTCTCACAACAAAACCGGCGAACCACTGATCTGTATTGGTCAATGAAATGAGAACAGTTATTGGACAAGTAAATAAAATCTACAGAAAGGTCCGTATGCTAGAGAGCGATAATACTTTGCTAAGTACCACTCTCTGTTGTAGTCCCGACGATGTAGCCAGGAGTTGTCACACTCATGCTTGCATTGAACATAAACTTTAAAAAATCAAGCAACAAAATTGATCTGGAAGAGTGAGAGCACGAATGCTTGAAAGAATGCATGAAACAATGAGACCAACTTGAAGTGTACGTGAGTTGCTCGAACAAGTGCTTTCGCAATTGTTTTATTTTCCTAGCTACTTTGGTAAGGGTGATCTGATTATGCCAGTCGAGCCAATCAAATAGAGTTTGGAAATCCTATAACTGCAGATCGCTTGAAGCTCTCATAAAAGAGAAAGGAAGCACTTCATCAATAAATCTGAAGCGAAGAGAATAACACTGCTGCTATTACAAAAACAAAGAGAACGGAAGAGCAAATCTGTTAAGGTAGAGTAAAAACAACTTAATATATTGAAGAGAGTTAATGGACATGTCCAAACGAATGGACTTCCCGGAATTTAAGACATAACTTCAATTTGAGGCATAATACATTCAGATTTTTAGGCCTTAAAATATTGCACAAAACTCGATAATCACCGATTTTTTCACAAAATTGTTCGATTTAAAATTATATTGCAAGAGAGTAACTTTTTTTTCGTTCTCTTCTCTTTTACTTAACACGATTCGAAATGTCTCTAATGAATCAACAACTCTTTAAACGCAGTTTCTGTGTTAATTTCGATGCCACCTTCCTCTGCCTATGTTAATATTCTTTATTATTCTGTTATTGTTAACATGGCCCCTCTGCTTCTCTCTATTTTCGGAAGCCCAGCTCAGCAAGATGTCAGCTCACTGTTAATGAAATCATGGGTCTTTTTGAATGTTTTGTCCACACCAATTTCTCTGCAACTGTTACGATTATCTGCTACTACTGGCCACCTATTTCACTGTTAGAATTAAAAAAGCCCGGTTTTTTCACGCTTGGTTAACTGCTGATGTTGATCATTTACGTTGGACTGATGCCTGCTGCTGTCGCCACTTTTGCTGCTGTCGCCACTTTTGCTGCTCATCTTCACCATGTAATTGTTTTTGTCATCATTTTGTCAATGCTCGGGACAGCCGAAGACGCACGCTCGTGCGAAATATACGAATCGCTTGCTGTTTTTATCGTGGTTGTTGTTTAAGATTTGATTTTGTTGTTATCGTCATTGTTTTTTCCTTTTATTTACAACTGGTTTCCTCTGCAGGAGGAAAATGCTTTTGTTGTTGTTTTTATCGGCGGTGTCTTCTGCCGAGCATCCCAGCACTCTGAAGAACTGCTCAACATCAGTCTGTCGTGGTACATCGCGCTTCTTGCTGGTTGCTAGTGTTTTAGGCGAATTCCGCCGCCGACGCAACGTAACGAGGCTCAGGAAATATTTCGCCTACGCGTGCATCTTAATTAAATAGTGCAAACTCTTAAAACAATTTTTTGTGTAAATAAATAAACCACCATTTTTTTAAAAAACCAATAAAAACGGGGAACATTAAGAAACAAAGTATAGTTTTTCACCAAAATCAAAAAAAGCATCGGTGAAGAAACAAGATTCGTTAAATTGCGTCGGCAAACGACGTCTACGTTGTTCTGCGTTTAACATTTGCTCTATGTTATTCTTGTGCTTGCAAGGAAGAGATATGACAGAACCGATCAAACCGTGGATGGCACCTCTTCTTTAATATAGATGCAAACAGGCAATGAAAAAGGTTAAAAGAAATTTACAAAAAAGTACACACGTAATCCATGATCCATTCCATAACGTATACAGACGCAACAAAAACAACAATGACAAAGCGGAACTGTAACAGCGGAAATAACGGAAGCAGAGACACACAAAATCAAAAGGAAGTTAAACGATTGTTATGCAGCTAAGAAAAATCGTAAAAAAGCAGAAAGAAAGAGGTATACAAAGAAAGACAATAAGACAATAAGAATATGACCAATATTATTCATATAAGAAGATTTATATAATAAGAAGGTGCATAAGGCATTCACACTGAGGTCATTAATATCGAAATAAATTTCAGCAAGCTCGATTCTTTTAGTTCTTCTTCACAGTTTGTCATCGTTTATCATCGTCGATCACTATCATTGCTAAATGAAATCGTTTTACCTTTATTACAGTTATTACTGTTGTTGTTGTTGCTGCTGTTGTTTAGCTACAATGTATTGCGACTAAAACTACCTCAATGGCAAGAAAAATATAGTAATTTGTTAAAGAACAAATAAAAGAGTGGCTCATAAGATAATGAGCTATTACGTCGTAAAGTTATGAACGTCAATTAAAAAGGATTTTATTTGTTAAAACTTAAGGGAATTTGCAATAATTCACATAAATATCAAGTATTTATTGCATCACCGAATTCATTTTTTTATAAAATTTTCTTTTCTCAATCTTTTTCAAATTTTTTGCAATTCTCTCTAGTATTTTTACATTACTTCAACTCGTCTAAAATCGACGAGAAAGCAACAAACTGTGTCGTGCAATTGCATTAATTTAATATATTTAAAGAACTATTGACCTTTCGTCTCTTTCAAAAGTTAAATTTACATCCACTAGCACTGGCTATTGATTCAATTTCTAGAGATTTATATATTCTACCTTGCTAGTTTTTACCGGTACTGAAGGAAGCAAGCAAATATTATACAAATACCGCAACAAACATCGAAATAGGAGGAAGTACATCAAGAGAAGAAAATGAAAAAGTTAACGAAAATCACAGTTATTATTGTATAAACCCATTCACAGTTATTATTGTATAAACCCATTTACCCATTCCAATCGAGATACTTTAAATTTTTGTGTCTTTATGCAAATTAATAAACTACGAAATAAAACTGCATTGAACTGTTGAAACGAAATTGTATAAAACGAAACTGTTTTTTTTTTGTTCACGGGAAAAATAAAAATCAACGTCCTACATACGTTGATGGAAGTACAAGCATACGTTTTTTAGTAAAGTCATAAAGTATGAAATCCTAAACAAATTTATAATTACAAAAATTATAAATAACATACAATTCATAAGCTACTGTTTTGAGTGAGGCTCAATCTTAAACCGATTACTCAACAACTTCATCAACTTTTTCTCAATTCCTTAAGATACTGCCGTATGAAATTAAGACCTACCTGAAATCAAATCGTTAATTTCTCTAATGCAAACCGATTCAGTTAAATAAATAGAGCGATATACACAAGATTAGAACCTTTTGAAAAAAATTTGCATTTGATTTTTTCTCAAAAATATTGTTCACAGATAATGTTGGGCTCCTGGTTGCGATATTTTATTAGGTGCGAGTATTACAGTGCATGATTATTGTTGCAGTACTTACACTGGTAGACATTAATTGACCCTAGGATTTCTTCAGATTTATCTCCCTTACTCCTAAGTACATAACTTTAGTAAATCACAGAACACCAAATAAATTTAGTTTTACTCAATTTAGCTTCTATCTCGTCTTTAATTAATGCAGAAACCATTGGAAGCAGTAAAGAATTTTTGAGAATTTTAAATAGATTTTCTGAAGATCTAAGGTCATTTTATCATAGCCTTAACTTTCATAGAAAGAGTTTCAGAGAAAGAGAGATGAAGTGCAGAAGGCATAAGAAAATGAAGAGCATCTGCTATTGTTGCTATTATCACAAATTAGAGGATTATCCTTTGCAATGTGTAAAAGTTAATGAACACGATCTTCACCCAACATTTTTCTGTTAACACTCTTAACAATTGAAAAGATAATTAAAAGTGCATGGAGCATCAAAAACAAAGAAAACTATTCTGAAAAAGCAAAAAACTATTGTTATAGCTTTGCCGAAGTTTGCATACCCTACATTTATAATATAAATTTATTGATTATCAGTGGGCGAATCACGCCCATTATAGAAGCCCACATTTTCTTATGTGGTGACACATATGTTTCACAAACTCAGAAACAGAACTTCAGAAGCGATAAACTCATACTAAAAAGTAGAGTTGGCACAATTTTGCACATTTTCAATACCAAATACAAGGAACTCTATTCATTTTTTGATATCAACGAATAGACATAGATAGAGGCAATAAGTCAGACGAAGCGGTGAACGGGGTTAAATAGAATCGGCAGCCGGGTGACTCAGAAATCTACACCTTTCTAAATCTAAATTATATCTCCTTTAATGTATTATGAACCGAAACACGATGGCAGTTTAATCCTTAACCCTTCCCACTTAAGGTACAACAGCATGCATACAACAGCAAATAATAGATACGATAAAAACAACAATAATATACACTGTTCGGTAATAGACTTAGGTTATTTCTGTGCTTTTTCTTCGTCTCCTCTGTTTCCTAACTAAAAAGCATTTGCGTAGGTTTTTATTGACTTCGTAGTTTTTTCATATTTATTCATTCGTTCGTTTGTTCGTTACTTCGTTCGTTTATCGTTCTTTTATTCATATTTACACTGATGTTGTCAGTGGTTATTGTCAATTACTGTGGCTATTGCTGTTGCTTTTGCGATTGTTCCTTTCTTTACTACAGAAGTTCTGCATGCACCTGTTTTTATTTAACACTGAGTCGGCGCTCGTGTTGACACCTTAAGTGATAATTTGAAAACGTGCACGTTCCACACTGAACGCTATTCCCGTTGCTTCGTGTGCTAGTGAGTTAAAAGAATTGTTTGGAGTATTTGAGTTTGGAGTCTTGTCAACCCATTTAAAACCACCGTTATAAAGGACACTCCCTACAACGCTTCTCTTCTGCAAATATACATGAATTTAGTGTCTAATGATTTTTTAATTTTTGTTCTACTTTCCTTATGTTTCTGATAACAGTCTTATTTATTTAACTTTTTGATTTCTTCTTTTTTCTTTTTTACTTTGGCGCTTAGATTTTCACAGAATTTTCCTTTTGTTTTTCTATTTTCATCTCGTGACTTATTCGTATTTAATCACATGTTTAGAGCTGATTACTTAAGGCATTTTCAAGACACTCGACATAATGATATCTGGTGTTTGAACCTCTATAAAAGATCGTCACATCAGCACGTTATGAAAGGGAACTTAATTTATTTTATGTATTATGTTCAAAAATGTTAAACTATTCTCATAAATGTATATAATATTTTATATATATTGATGTATCAAATTCTGGAAAACTAATTATGTGAAGATAATGATATCGTTTATGGGCCATTACAAAAATATATTACAAATTTTATTTTACTCTGTGCTTCAACACATCAAATACGTCATTGTGTATTTCTGCCTAGCAGTTTGTTATCAAACTAACAACAATATCAAAGGCGAATCTACCAACCTTGCTCCATTTTTAAGAATTGGTTATTAATCTGCCTTAACCTTTATCAACGCTAATGTGAATGCTCTAGAACCACATTAACATTTTCAGTTCTATTTGCAATTAAATATTAAAAGCAAACGCAATCTGAATTTCCACACACAAGTGCAAACAAAAACTAAAATGGGTGCAGTATCATCTCAGTCAAGCACTATACGAATTTACGATGAATGGCAGTTCGTTCTTCTGCAATAGATTCATGAAGAAAACATGAAAGCTAACACACTAGTTCAAACCAAAATATGAAAACCAATAATAATAATAATAACAAGAGCACAAATAAGCATTCACTTCAATTTACTCCAATTCAATTTAAGGTCTCCAATATTTAATACACTCCGGTTGGGGATATTAGTGATGCTGATGATGACTGTGATCGTACTACAAACTAGAAAATATGTGTAGTACCAAAAATTGAACTGTAAGTGAGCTTCTGTTTTAATCTGTTCGTTTGAATTAATTAAATTTCATCATTAAGTAATTTTTAATGTTGTCTCACTTTATGTTAGTTCTTAGTATTACTGGTTACGAAAAAACATAAGAATCCGAATTAGGAAAACAAGTCGTAAGTAGCAGACTTTTAAATGAAACGAGAATACAACCAGTTGTCGACTTCTTCTCAATTCTTATACCGAACCGAACCGAACATTTATAACTTTTTGAACTTTTGTGATTATTTTCGATTTCACTTCGCTTTTATTTCATTTCCGTTTTAATTAGAAAAATTGAAAATCTTTTCTTCTGCATTTTTTCCAGTTCTTGATAAGTTCTCAATGATGAACCAGGATAATCCGTATTCGGTAAGTCATTATCGAGCAACATTTTAGAATATTATTCGATATATTATTTTAAAATAAGAAACTTCGGAACCGATTGTAAATGAATTGCAATTTTTACAAAAAATATGGAATCATAAAACCATTATGGTACATTTATCAAAATTCTTCAGACGAAATCAACAGAACTTACTTAGATTTTTATAAGAAGACTTATTTGCTTTCAAATAATTTTTCTCAAAATCAAGGAATTTAATAAAAACACTAAGTCGAGGGCTTTTATATTTAACACAATGAACAAATTAAATGAAATTTCAAAAACGAAAGAACTGCCGATTTTTTCGAAAGCCTCAATAAAATATTTTGAAACCACACAGCAAAAATTACCGCCAGAGAATATAGTACATTGCAAAAATAATACACAAATAAGAATTAAAATTTCTACAGTGACAAATTATATATTGTAAAATTTTAGATCAGAAAATTAGAATGCAATAAAACTAAACAGAAAGCAGACTAAACAGCTAAACTAACCTAAACTAAAACTAAACAACAGAAAGCTAAATAAAACGCAAATAAAAGGAAAACTAATAGAAATTAAAAATTAAAAAATGAATAAAGATGATAAATATTATATTATATTGAAATTTCAAAATTATGAATCAAAATCTCAAATTTATACCAAATATTTAAAATCCAAATAATTTTTAAAACACAAAAATATAAAAGCTAATCGTGAAAGTAACATAGCGATATTTATTTATTTTACGTTAACTACAAAAATTGAATAGAATCTGAAACAATATTAGTTACAACAAACAAGGTGAAGCAAAGATGAGTTAAAAAGTAGCCGCCGTATAACCGTTGAGCAAAACTAAAGACTTAGGGCATAAACTCTTTATTGACAGATCCAACTTATATAAGCTCGGTAAACTTCTTTGGAGTTGTTTTGTTTTTGCAAACAGTTTAATAATTCTTTTGTAGGTATAACTACAATTATTATTTACTAGTTCCAGTCATTATTATAATGGTAACTATTTATACTATTCTTATAATTTCTATGGTCGTTTGCTCAACGTTCGTTGCTTTGTTTCTGTTTTCCTCTAATTGAAAAGTATTTTGCATTAGTTTTCGCTAACTTGGTTAGCTTTTGGCACTACAGACAGTACGCATACTTCCATAAATACATCCATCACTAATTTACACTTAAGCCTGCAAAAATATTGGGGATATACACTGAAAATTTGATCTGCGCGTATATTGACAGTCTTAGTGATTACAAAGTTTCTTGTTGTTTTTCGCCGCTCACAATAGGATGCAGTCCGAGTTCGCAAAGTACCCGCCTTCTAAAGTAAAGGCAGAAAAAATATGAACAAAAAACTGCAACAAAATGGTCGCTAATGACAAGCGTTTTATAGACAAAAAATTCTTTCGAGGTGAATGCAGTTCTGAACGTTGCCTGTGTTTAGGCAGGTTGATTTCAATACTGTCGTTCACCGCTTGCCGTTCACTGATGCTTCTAATATGACTAACGTTTTTTGTTGTCGTTGCTGTTATTGTTGACCGACGACATACGTTGATTTTTTATGAGATTGCCATCAAAAAATAAATTAAAAACTTCACTTTATGGCAAAATTTTATTGTAAATGAGACAAATATTGTACAATATTTTAAAACACAATGAAAAAAGCAATGAAATGAGAATAAATGGAAACAAAAAGCTAAAGATGAGTTGGGCGTCATAAAGTGACGCTAAAAACGCGAATTCAATGTCGTCCTTTTCACTCAAAGTGTCGTCGTCATCTTCTTTGTCGATTTCATAGTCGTCGTCATCGTCACGGTGAATTACAAATATGTGTGATTGAGTACGTATATATATAATATATATATATATATATATATATATATATATATATATATATTATATATATATATATAATATATATATATATATATATATATATATATATATATATATATATATATATATATATATATATATATATATATATATATATATATATATATATATATATATATATATATATATATATATATATATATATATATATATATATATATATATATATATATATATATATATATATATATATATATATATATATATATATATTATATATATATATATATATATATATATATATATATATATATATATATATATATATATATATATATAATATATATATATATATATATATATATATATAAATATATATATATATATATATATATATATATATATATATTATATATATATATATATATATATATATATATATATATAATATATATATATATATATATATATATATATATAATATATATATATATATATATAATATATATATATATATATATATATATATATATATATATATATATATATATATATATATATATATATATATATATATATATATATATATATTATATATATATATATATATATATATATATATATATATATATATATATATATATATATATATATATATATATATAATATATATATATATATATATATATATATATATATATATATATATATATATATATATATATATATATATATATATATATATATATATATATTATATAATATATATATATATATATATATATATATATATATATATATATATATATATATATATATATATATATAT
>OZ016503.1:11971466-12178183 GCA_963966595.1 Physocephala rufipes
ACGGTGCTAAGCCGCGAGAGATATATGATTATTTACATAATGGCATAAATGGGGCTTTCAAATAAACATTTTCGTTAATACCTCACACACAGCTTGTTTGCAAAACCCTCTATATTTAGTATTTCGTTCAACCTTTGCTTAAGGTTCAATGGAGCATCATATAAACAGCGATCTCATGATTCACAATCTGACCAATACCAATTATTTGTCAATAATATTATTATTATTAATAATAATTATTATATTATTAATATTAATATAATATTGACAATACGTTTACACTTAATTAACAAGCTTGTGGTTTTTTCATAAAAGAGCATTCAGCCCCAAAATCATTGAAAAATGGGAAGTTCTCACCAGAATGTCACAGACCCGTGGCTTATACTGAGATATATTTGCAACATCATAGACATAGCTATCTGCTTAACAGCCGTATTTGGGTGATGAAAATATTATTAAATACCTCCTGTGTCATTCCAGAGTAATTAACTTGAGTCAACCATGTATATTCTCGATCTCTCAAGAGCTTTGTTTTGGATTGTACTTAACTTTTCCGCTTTGCGGTGGTTAATCAGTAACGCATATATCCACCATTGAAACTCATGCACATATGCTTGCGTCCTCTTCGCCTGTATTACGACGATGTAGTTAAATATTAACTTCAACAGGAATTTTTATAGTTTACACTAGCTCTGAGAAATTTTGATTCTGTTGCTCCATCAGTTGACGCCTTGGGACGTATCCTGCTTCTGATGTCGGAAATCTAGTCTCTGTTTGGATAACATATCTTTTCCCTGGACTGCATATTCATAGTTTCCGCCAAATTTCCAAATTTACTTTCATCGACGTAAAACATCGAAACAGGAATTATTGAATAAATCACAAGGAAATAGAAAACATGACAACAAACATAAATAATTTAATAACTTCAAAATGCAACAAAAATGTATCGCAAAAATATGCAGAACAATTTTAAAAAATATTGAAAAAATATCAAAAACGCAAAACTAAAAACGTTTTAAAATTGTTATTGGTTTTCTTTATTATTTATTATTACCGGGGTTATTTGATGGTAATTAATATCACGGCGAACTCTTCGTCTTTTTATACTTTGCACCCAAAGGGAGAAGCTTATTTTGGAAAACCTTTGGTTACTTTGGAACACTCACGTTGTTCCTTCATTTGCAGTACATTAAAGGAGACGGGACATGAAAGGTACAGAAAACTATTAATGCATTATATGAGAGGGAGTATAGTAGATTATTATATTTATAGGGCTGTATATTCCTGCTTATAAGCATCTCAAATCGGATAACGTGCACGCTCATATTTTATAACAAATATGGAAGAATTCGTCTTTACAATTTAATTTCTCAGATCTTACACTAATTTCGAACATACAATTACGTTCTCGATAGAATCTCGAATAGGGCGCGATGATAGGTGCGATTACAGAAGAACAAGTAGAGCGGTTGTTGTGAGATTTGGCACGAATATTCTCTGTGCACCAAGGGCTGTTTTGTACTAATTATCTGAAAACGTCAGCTTGCAGAGGCAATTGAAAGGGTGAGATTTTTCATTCGATTTTACCATTTAGAGCAAAACTATGCACTCTTCGAAATAACCGCGTCATTTCAGCTGTTATTACAATTACATACGAATGGTGTCCTCGTGAAGCCTTTCATATATATTGTCAGCTTCTATAGATCGCTTATTAGTAAACGTGGGCGTAGATGTGTCAATGCAAGGCTCTCTTCATAAATACTGTGTGCGTTCACTGATGCTTAAAGCTCAATAAAGCTCAGTAAAGTAAACACGTAAAGTACAGATGCCTCTCGGTGTTTAACGTGAGTGCCTGCCGTGTTGGCTTAAACCCACGGTGGGCCTACCCACACTCGGGATTACTAGGTAGACATTATGAACTACCTTATGTACCGGCAATCATCGGCCGCGGCTGCAACTATGTCCTGTTGCACCTTATGTGTACCTATGGAATGCCTGGGGACACGCAGACATTCCTCACAGGTTAGCGATCGAGGTCTATCTAATACCTCTGCCGGTGTTTGGCCACCGGCTGCCGAGTTGACGGAGGCTGCCTCCTCACGCAACTCTACGCGGAGACTCTTTGGTCTCTACCCGCGTAACTTTGGGTGGCACCAACAACCACCACGAAGCTCTCATCAAGTGAGAAGCCTACCCACTGATGCACTATATATGTGGGCTTTGGATTAGCGGGGGTCTGAAGACCCTATGCAATGTGCACCACCCGTGGTACCATTTTTCAACCTTTGGTAAGGCCTCGGGACTAGTCATTGTTCATAGTTCATTGGCAGTGAACTATGTGCAAGCACAACTAGTCACTGCCATTTTGTCGCCGTATCCACGAACGGGCCTGGCACCCACGCACGTAAAGTACACATGGACCTTAATGGAACTCGGACATTTATAGTCTAATAAGATGCCCTCTGTTGATAGATATGCTTAAAAAACGAGCACGTACCGCCCACAGGGTTCCAGAATCAAACAATAAATTTATATGATGGGTGCAGGGTATACAAGCCTCAAACAGGCTGTAGCCTGTTTGATTCTTATTTGTTTGTTATTCATTATTGCTGCTATCATTGGTGTTGTGGGTGGTATTAGGGGCGTTTTACGATTGTGAATTCTGCTTGGTTTACTACGAAGATTACAAAATGTCTAAACATGCAACAAAATTTTGCTGCATACAACAAAATATATTCTAAAATTTTGATGTTGCCGTTGCGTATTTTTGTTTCTGTTCTTGCTTTGTTGGACGTTTATATAATAAATGTCTGTCCTTCCTTATATTTTGAGTAGTTTTTTCGTCTGCGGTGGTAACTGCACTAAACGATGAGTGGATCGGGTCTCTGAAGTTCAATATTTGTAAAGGTAATCTCTAAACATTTTTAAATTTCACTCTACTAAAGCTATTCTAGCTATTCTCCATATTTTTTGTAGTGTGCGTGTGTGCGTTTGAGTGCTCATGCGTTATTTTGCACAACTTATGCTTTCATGTATATTGTTATTGTTATCGTGTTTCGCTGTTCTTTGGTCGTTTGGTCAATTGTTTTAACAAATGCCGTTGCCGGCGCGCCATAGATCGGACGATGCAAAGAAGTATTCAAACACAAACGACCAACCAACCGACAAACCAAGCAACCCATTTACTATCCTCTTGATCTACCGACACTCTAAGGAAGATTAAATCGGCTCTCGTTATGGTCATAGTCTCACTATCAGCCTGTATGAATCGTTTACCATGACGGAATCATTCTTAGTGCTGGGCAGCCTTTTATACCTATTACAAATTGTTCAACTATACCAGATTTTTACCATGCATGGAAAATAAATTTAGGCCTTTTTTGGTTTACAAAAGCTTGGGAGTCCCTGGATTTGAAAATCCATGGGAACCATTTGCTTCTGTTAGAATATTAACTTCTTGGATATTATGTCTCATTTTTTCGTTGGAGAGAAAAATAAATTGCCAGAGGGCTCGGCAAACACGTTCCCTCAAAATGTTGTCAATCGTTGGATTATTAAAATTGATGTGGAGCAAATGAAATCATTCTACAAAAAGTGATAAATAAATTTGCTCCTTTATTCCTCATGCCTAGAATGCAGGCATTTACAGTTTTCCAAAAATGCCTTAATTTTTAGCCATGTTTTAAAAATGCCTACACCACTAAAAAGCACATACTTCCTTTATTCGGGTTTATGTCGCCTATTGAGTCGCCTATTGAGTCGCCTCGTATTGGCTTGCTTTGGTCTGTTTGTCAAAATTATCGAACGAAATATTTTCTACTAAAGTAATGTTGCACTGCCTTCGTTGCTTATTATTATTGTCCTGGTAGTAGTTAATGTTCATATAGTTCCCGTATGTGTGATAAAGGGTTGCTGTTGTTGTAGTATTATAAATCAGAAAGCAACCAAGCTCCGTGGTCCGCCGATCAAGACATCACCGTATCCCCTCCTACACCTCGTCATGAAAAAATGCAAGGACATAGAGAGAGAGAGAGAGCGAGAGAGATAAATAAATTAATATCAACAACAAACACTTACAACTTTTGTAATAATATCGCAACACAATTTAACGATGCTGCGGACCGCTGAAAAGCGATCCAATTATCCACTTTGCTTCCTACGCGCTGCTGCGAGCTACATTGCCGTTTTCGTTTACACGACTGTATCAAATGTAAAGTGAGTGAAATACTAATTCCTCCTATTGATGTTGTAGTTGTTGTTGATGTTGTAGTATCTTCATCACACTTGTATATTCAACAAGTTTCATTTAGTTTGTGTGAAGAAATGAACGCATTGAAGTACCATTCGCTCCTTTCGCCAAACGTCTAGGGCAGCCTCACATGTAATCGCGTTTGCTGCCACTGCGCATAAATTTAAGTTCCATGCAATTTCCATTAAACCCAACATTAACAATAACAATAACAAAACAGACAACACCGGGAAAAGCATAACATTAAATTGTTGAAAATGATCTGGATCTTGCGCTAAATCGAAGAAGCAGCAAGCAATTTGCATGGTATACTTTGTGCCCAGCATGTGGTTTATTCGTGAATTTTCGAGACATAAAGATGACGATGATGACTCCCCCTCAATTCATTCCCACAATACATATTTTCCTTTCAGCTCGTTCAGCTTTTCCTTCTTTCGATGCTCTGTCAACATTTTGTTGGTTAGCGGTACAAAATAAAGTAAAAGACAAAGGATCGGCATAAAAAGCGAGGATACGCGGGAGAGGCGTCAGAAACGGTGGCAGTTGATAATGTACTCGCAATAAAGGATAGAAATAAAGAAAGAACTGAATCAGCCGCAAAAGTGGCAATAAATGTCAATAAGAAATTGTCAAATTGACAGTCGAAGCACAGATTAATCAAACAGCTTCTGAAACGACAGACGATACAAAGTAGCAGAAAATTATAGGGATTGATGCGTGGAAGATAGAAATAAATGTAGAGGGAAGGGAGGAGGAATATAAAATAAATTTAGGTTTTCCTTATTGACTTTATAATAAGTATAATAACAACAGGTCGGAACAACCGATTTATTTAACCGATTTTAAGAAATAGTGAAACAAGAACTGACATATCAGAAACAACAAACGCGATAAAATTAGAACGGAAAGCAACAACATCATAATAACAAAATAAGCACTGACAGCAGATTAACAATAACAAAATTGAAAGAGTATGAACGAAATACCGAAAAAGTAGCGAAATCTTTACAGGAGTAATGTAACAACAGAATTCAGGGAATCAACAAACAACATCAGCAACAGCCGCAGCAGATCGGAGCATCAACAATTTTGTTAACATTCATCAAAGTCGTAAGAAAGGAATACCGGCTCATCATCATCGTCAGGACGCGTTGTATGCAAAGCAGGCGACTTAAGTGCGGAGCAATTTAGTAGACTTCAGATGACCGAATGCGCACACATTCTTGACCATGAAAGCGCAGATATACGTGCTCACCCATGCATATACACACGCGCATTTACATTTCATGAGCTCGAACCAAATAATCGTTGTTCAGAAAATGTTCCCTGACTTCATTGTTTTGATAAAAATTGAGAGAAAAAATCAATCGTCATTCATAGACAGGAAGAGCCTATTATATGAACATAGAGGGGGTAGGAGCAGAGAAAGATAAAAAGGGTAAAGGAGAAAAACAATTAGAGTGACATGCACATCTCGATCATTGTCAACGGTCAAATCGTTTCACGACGGCTGTCAATATTTTGTGAATTTACGCAGAAGAATGATAATTGGACACCGGCAGACGTGAACGGTATCGAGTCTAAACGAGCGACTATAGACAACTGATTTCCGTTGATGATCATCCAGCGACTATAGCACATGAAAATCAGTAAAGAAGGAAGAGCATGGTAGTAAGAATAGGGGAAGATGGATAAATAGTACATAAGGAAATGTGAATAAATGGATGAATAGAATATGCGTGGCTGATTGATAGCGTTTATGGTGCCAATATCACTCAAATAGAAAATGAAAGCAACCGTTTGATATTAGCATGTGAGCCCTATATTTCTGCCGCCTCGACAACGACATGCCGTTGAGGCGGCCATTTCCGTAGCAATCGACATAACCGGAACGATCCTCGTGATTGTAAAATTTCTTCCATCCTCATTTGCTGCAATAATCTCTCGTCGCCTTTAATGATCACATTACCGTTTACTTATCGTAACTATAAACGACGCCACGCGGATGTTGATGAAGCCTTCTACATGCAGAAATTTATCTCATTCAGAGTGTAAACATAATTTGCATGTAATGAACCAAATCAATGTGGAAACACGTGCGCCTAAACATGAGTTTAGTCCCTCAAAAGAAAACAGTTCCTTAGTCACTCTTTAGTCAGCTCTTTAGTCTAATTCTGGTGTTTTTCTTTTTCAGTGTGTTTTTTAGACGTTTGCGTACATATTTTATTGCCAAGTATAAAATGAAGAAGAAGAAAAACCACCCACATTCCTCACACCCCATTTCTCTGGTATCTTCAAATGATCTTAATTTCATTTTGGAATTAACAGGCTTGATAGTTTTAACTAAAACAAACTTTCTGTGATTTTTTTTCCTACTACTTCAAATTTTTATAGATTATTCATCTTTTTCCGTCCTGTATTTTATTATCTGTTTTTAATTTGCCATCGTTTCATTGTTCGCTGATACAACTATTAAAGCTACCAAAAATATTCAACATGATTCGTGATCTAAAGGCGCAAGAAACAGATCACGTTGCGGCTGCTAACGGATTGGACCTAACACACGATTTCGGGGCATTACCAAAATACATGCAGTACATTATAAACTTCATGTAGAGCCGAATAAAGTTCGCATGAATAAAGTCAGTAGTGTAGCAGACCGTCTATGAATTTTTTACTTAAGCAGCACCAACAACAAGAACACAAAAAGCAACAGGAAACAAATCCCTCAACATCATCCACTACCATTAGTAGTGGCATGAAAACAACAACAACAAAAATTTGGTAGGAAAAAGGTTTATATTAGTTTGGTAGAAGAGGCGTGGAAGATTGTCGACGCTGGTGTTTTAACTCCTGGTTGGCGTGGTAAATTGCACAGTTCGTCATAAGTATTTAAAAAATATTGAGTCAAAGTTAATTTATCCGATAAAAAATAAAATTTTTTTTGTTTTAAAATCTGAAAGAGTGTTGAAAAATGTCAGGCAGGAGGTTTTGATTACGGTCTCCTTTTATATTGTTTTTATTTTATTATATTACAAATTTCCAAAATAAATTCAAAAATTAAGTTCGTATGGACCCTTTTTTAATCAGTATTTCTCAGCTTTTGTTTGAGATATTTGACCACAATTTTGATGAGTGTAGAAAGCTGTTTCTTAAAGGGTGCATTAAAATATTCACTGTTAATACACTTGCAAGCTATTTTGCTGTTGTTTCTGCTTTTGTCATGCAGCAGTTGCGGCTTCCAACTCCCAGCGTGCAGAGTCCGTAGCTGAGGAACAGGGAAAAGATTTTTGATCACACGATCCTATCATCATTTGTGATGATCGCACGATATAGCGTTTGGTTAATAATTTCCATATGATGCTGCTGGTGGTTTTGTCGTGGTTTTGACTATTTTGAAGTTGTTGCCACTGTTTTTTTTTATTGTTACTGATTGTCTTCGTATTTCTGCTATAGGTTTTTGATTCTGCTACTGCTTTCAAGCTTTAGGTGCTGTAGTTCCTGTTAATGTTATTGTCGTCTTTGTTTGTGTTATGTTGTCGTTATTGCTTGTGTGTGACCGGCCAGTCGATGTCGTGATAATCCATTATTAATGCCAATCAGCATAATTTTTTGCTCCTTCCGCCATAGTTCACAATGTTTTTTGTTAGCTCTATTATTTTTATGCAGCTCTTTCATTCTCGCTCATTTTCTCTTCTTCATTATAGATTTATTTTCTTTCCCTATCATTGTATTCACACGCTTACGAATACATACACGTAATTTGATATAAATATACACGCACGCAGTTGCACAGCATATCGCTGACAGCGATCAAATATATTGATCAGGACATTTTTGTGTGTCTTGTCGATGCAACTGTCGAATTTTTATCTCTGAAATTTTCATCTTCCTATTTTCATTTTCATAAGTTTACATTCAACTTTAAGTGTGCTTTTTGTGTGCTTTTGATTCCTTCATAATGAAATATTTTCTTTCAAACCTATTTCAATTGCTCTCTCTGGCAATTTAAGAAGGTAGACGAGGTCATTAGACAACCCACTTTATCGCTACTGTTTTAACACCCTCAAATTCAGCTCACTTCAGATCCTTCTTATCTCCCTGTCTTGTTGACGACATTCTGTTTGGTGACGGTAATTTGTATCACGAGACTCGGGTACTCCACTTCGTTTAATCGTTCACAGCGTTACAACCGTAATTCTTCTTTTTATTTTGTTTTTATACCCTACACCCAAGGGTTTAGGGTATATTAAGTTTGTTCATCCGTATGTAACACATTGAAGGAAGTGTAGCAGGTATGGAAAAGTATATATATTCTGGCTCAGAACAATCTCATGAGTCAATTTAATCTCCCTGTTCGTCCATCCGTCTGTCTATCTCTCTGTCTGTCTGTCTGTCTGCTGCAATGATTACGAGAGAGAGAGAGAGAGTGAGAGAAATGGTCATGAAATTTGGCAAAAATATTCTGTCATTGTAGTTAGGTTGGTATTGAAAATGGGCGAAATATTTTGCGAATCACGCCTACATTTTATAGCTTATATGAATATATGCACATACGAAACTCTGTTTCAACATTTGTAGAGCGTTTGAAGACAATATTTTACCCTGGAACTGAATCACGAACACTAAATTATTCTGCAAGAATGGGCGTGTCCGCGTCTCTACTAGAAACACGGATATATCACGTGGGTGTAGGGAATCTAAGCTTCGGCCAGGCCGAAGATAGCACCTTGACTTGTTTGCTTTTATTCCTTTTATACCTGACCCAAAGTTGTGCTTTCGTTCGAAATGCATTTGAAAAAGAGCCGGTGTTGTTGCGGTTCTCATTGTTGTTATTGTTTATCGTTTGGCTCCTGTTGTTGAAGTAATTGCCTCAGAATGGGCACAGAGGTGGTCCACATGAATATTTCATATTTTTGTGTGTTCCGTAAGTTTAGAATTATCTGTGTTTATCTGCGTGTGACGATATTTTTAATTCGAAGTTTATCATATACCAAAAATCAAACGATAAAAAGGAGGAAAGCGAGATAGAAAACTAATAGGTCAAGCCTGCGAGCTTAAATTTAGCAGTTGGATTAATTAGTCACAACATTATGAAGATTCAATTGTAATAATAAATAGTTTTAGGAACAATAATATTAATGGTGACAACAATGAGAAAGGCAAAGAAAACAACTACAAAACAATTAAATATCATGAATGGGCAACAGTTTTTGTATTTTCTGAAGTTTTTCTCGGGGTTGTTGTTGTTATTGTTGTACTTAGTTTTGTTGAGGGTTCATCTGTTTTGCATTATTTGACTGGAGAACGCACGCTTTCGTTGCAAGAAGCATGATAGCGCGGCAGCGGCGGCAATGACAACAATAAAAACTATGGTTTAGGCAATACGAGCGACAGCGACTGCAGAAAAAAATAGCAAAAGTTTTGGCCATTGTTATCGAGGTCTTTATTGTAGTCGTTGTTGTTGTTATGATCATTGTTGTTATATTGTTGGCATTATCGCTATTGTTGTTTTCGCTACTGCAATCGATATTATTTTGCATTTTACAACAAATGCGTGCCAATCCATATTTAGTGGCTGTGAATGCTTTTTGTCCCAACTTCTCAGTACAAACCAACAGTAGCAACAACAGCAACAACATCAAAAACAGAATCATTTTAAAAATTACGTATTATGAGAGAAATAAAAACGTGTTTAATTGCAATATCGACGAGGAAAGCAACGTCTGCAACAACAATGACAACATAAACAGTTAAGAACAATGATCAAAATTTTACGTACCATGAAATTTTAGATATGTTTTTGATGTTCCTGCAGTCGAGTATGCTGTACTGTCCAGTAAAATTAGTTCGTCAACGTTGATATGTCAAAATGAAAGGCTGTCGGAAGATAAGAAGTTTATCATGAGGTTATAACTGTCAATAGCACACAGGAATAACAATAATAACATATATATTAAAGGAAAGGTTGTCGCTTCAGACCGAGACCACATTTACGCAACAACACGCACACATAGACACACGCACACACGTTGAATTCTGTGCACCTCAGCACCAGTGTTGTCAAGAGTGAGAAACGTGAGTAGCAACAGATTAATATGTCATGTTGCAGGCAATAACTTACGAAATTTTAACACCAGCATGAAAAACAGCAATAATAGCGCAACAACACAAAAACAACAAAGGCGGTAAAGTGTAAAAATGTATAAAACGCGGAGCTTCGGGAGCAAAATGATTTATACCTAGCTCGGTAATTTTTTGTGGCAACTCATGCAACAACAATAAATTTCAAAAACTGTTCCAATATTACCATCGTCAAGAGGCGCAGCAAGCAGCAACAGCACTGACGGCTAAATCAACAGTGCTATCACTAATCACACAGAGGCTATCAATTGCCCACCGGTATTGAAGCGATAGCATCGTAGACGACAAACACAATGAGGTTACGGTACACAGTTGCCCGTGATAAATAATGTAATACAAAAATTGATAAAATTACAATAATAATTGCAACAATATTATTAGTCAATAACATGACCTTTTTGCAGGGTCAAAATATTTTCGCGCTTCTAGGGGTCTTTGCAGGGGATAAAATGGGAGCAAAAAAGACGCAGCACTGATAGAGGTGCTGAATGTCAATGATTGTAACAGCAGTAATAACAGAAGAGGATAAAACTGGACAGGGTGATAGGATTAAAAGTGTTACTAACAATAACATTGGAAGGAATAATAGATTGATATCGATTATACCAGTTAAAGGCTTATCAAATATGAGATATTACAGTCTTTAACACTATATAAAGAATTTATTATAGATTCCAATAGTGCGAATATTGGAATGATAAAATTATGTAGAAACTTTACAGTAGCTTTTTGCGTTAACAGTAAGAAAACTTAGAACAAAAGCAGAGTAAAGGCATTTACAGCATTAGCGCTAGAGAAACAACGACCGTGGAAATACTGTCTGAATGATAACTATGTGAACATCCATTGCAAATTAATAAATACATTTGATGACGTTGCGGATTTGCAAACCTGAGAAATTTTCCAAATATTCTGTGGAGCAAAAAATTGTATAGCTCTACTACCGCTGTTCAACAATTTTTTATTCATTTTTCTACACATAATGAAAAGTACCAGCAGACAACGTGAGAGAAGCAAAGATAACAAAACACAACAACAAAATTTAGGCGAAAGTGTTTACCACTTGAGAAGGGAATCACTTAAATATGAACGTTGCAGGCAAATCATGCACGTACACTGAATCGATTACGAACCTGCGATGACACAAGCGCGGTGACAGCGACCGACATAAATTCATCAAGCAGAAAGGTTAAAAAATCCAACGCAATGATAGATTAAAAAAAAGAAAAACGTAGTAAGGTATATTAAATGTAATCGTAATCCTTTCCAACAGCACCGACAAGAGACGCTAAGTCAGGAATCGAAATGTTCAGCATCAACACATTAAGATCTCTTAATTGCTCAAGTGATGAAATCGACAAAACGATTTAGAAACTAAGCGCAACGTTTTCCCCTTCGTTGATGAGCGCGGAGTTCGTGTTTTTATTGTTGTTATTATTGCCGTGGTCTACGTTATAATTTTTTCTGTTAATTTAATTTTTCACTTAGCGCTGTTTGCATTAATCACAAAGCAGCCTGCAGCTGCTGCTAAACGCATTGAATTTTAGTGAACTCCTTTCCATACCCTACACCCAAAGGGTTAGGGTATGCCAATTTTGTTCCTCCGTCTCTACCCCGTTAAAGGTGGCGTGTCAGGCATGTAAGTATGTTAAAGTATGTCTGCCCGTGTCGGCCCGCTTGTCTGGAGAAATCACTATTACTGTAGAAAAAAGAGATACTGTCGTCCAATTTGATACAAATATTTTCTATTATTATAATATATTTGGGACTCGTGATTGAATAAGTCACACCCACTTATGACGACTAATGTGAATATATTTACATGTATTGTCAATTTTCAACGGCTGTAGACGGAATTGAATGACAAAATGTTGTTCTCAAACTCTCCCACGAATATTAAACTATTTAGTACAATATGGGACCAATCGCATCAGAGTTGCAATTATAAATAAGAACCCCGGAATCTCTTGATTGTACACTTTTTGGACGGAAACCATACCCGCTATTTGGACCAGTGTTTCTTTCAGGTACTTCTCCGGAGGGGCTCAGCTCCCCCGGAGAGGACCTACCGTCCCCCCCGAAGAAATCGAATCATAAAATGCCAAATTAAATCCATTGCTCATACTACTACACACACTACGTAGTCACGCTATATGCTAGCGTTCGCAATAGAAGTGCTATAGATCGTGTTGAAATAATGGCACATGAAAATGCTCCGTTACCGTTACTTTTACACGTTAGCAACAAGTGACGGAAAACGTTCGAAAGCGAGCGAATTTGTGAGTGATTAACCCGAAGCTGAACCCGAACCCATTTTTTTTTGTTTCAGTCCCTGGTTTATGTAGTAGTCGCTGAGAAGCATGCGTAAAAATTTAATTTCATTTAATTTATAAAATTTAATTTTTGTTTTTTTAAATAAAGTGAAATATATTTTATGAATGAAGCGATTTTATTAAATTCAAATGGATTGTTAATTAACAAGGAATAAATAATATTAAAATTAATTGCTAAGTAACATGATAGCAAAAAAGAC
This sequence comes from Physocephala rufipes, assembly GCA_963966595.1. NCBI lineage: Eukaryota > Metazoa > Arthropoda > Insecta > Diptera > Conopidae > Physocephala > Physocephala rufipes. The sequence goes on from OZ016503.1 coordinate 11,984,396, forward strand.
GAAAAAGAAAGAATACAAATTTGGAAAAATAGAACTGATAGAATTTGATAGATTGCTGATTATAAAATAGAATATTATTTAAATGTTATTTAAACTATCATTTTATTTAGTCTGCCCACGAACCTCCGTAGCGCCCTCCCCCCCCCCACCGAAGTGCAGGTGTTTGAAAGAAACACTGATTTGGACGGAAAATTCGATATCAAAATATTAGCATGAAATTTCGCATGAAGTATTATCTCCCATTCACAATACCAAACATCCTAAGGACAGTTTAGGTATTCACAATACCTAAACATCTCATCCTAGGACAGAGATTTTTCATGCCAAAGTCTGATTCATGTGGACTGATGGAAGCACAACGTGAACATCCTTTAGCCGCACCCAAAGGAATTGTTTATCGACTAATTTCAACACTAACTCTTTAACAAGCAGTAACAGTGATAACAGCAGTAAGTGTTCTAGCAAGTTGAATTTCTTCGTCAGGTTGAATGAGACTAAACTGCTGTATTACGATACAAAAATTGAAGCCTCATAAAAGCCAAAATCCTTAAAGAATTTTCAATATAAAAGAACTTAAAAAACAACAAACGTAGTTTACAAGTTAATAAAAATTATTGCAGAAATTGTAGTAGATCTTATGCAAAAAGGGTTTTCGTTATTGGTTTATATTTGAAAAAAGCCCGGTCAAAGACAAAGAGTTGTCGAAACTGAAAAATGTACAAGTAATTACGTGTGTGTTGATATGGATGCAGTTAATTACATGCTAGAAGTACAAAATCACATAAGCACGTATATACATACGTGGGTAAAGCGACAACGATTGGGACATATTTTAATTCCTTTTGTTTGAATTCATGCGACTTGCGATCGTTGTTCTTAGCTGTTCAAATTTGGGTGATACGCATTGATAAGCATCATAACTAAAGTTAGTTTGTTGGCTTAGGTGCCACCTGTTCAAAAATGCCTTTATGTAAAACAATGTTTTTAAATAAAGTTTTAACGCACTGATTTTTTATGCGTAATGAAACTCTTAAGTTGTCTGCAATCTGAATATTTTCATTGTATATACAAATCTTATGCAAATTATTTAAATACAATTATTATTTAAATACAATCGGGCAAAGCTTCCTTACCGTTTATGGTAATATTACATGCACCAAATCGTTTTGGTCGCATCACGAAAAAACGAATATTACTAGAAAAAGTCGACGGCAACAATAACAACAATATAAATATTAACAATTATTACATGTAAAATGTAGTCTTTTTTTTTGATTCAACTCAAAAATAAACTGTCTCAAATTTTGTAGTGTCGCAAAAAATGTAGTGTTTATAAAACGTGCAAAACAAAAGAATGACAAATTCTGGTTGACAAATCAAATCACGTACCATCTATCAGACGACAATCGATCGGATCGCATTGAACCGAATGGAGTCTCAACGATTTTGATAACGTTTTGCTGCAGCCGCTTTTAAAAATAAATAAATAATCAAAGCTACTCAACAATATCATAAAATAAATACCGCAAGTACGACATTATAACAATATGAGCGATATGATAAAAATTTAGGTAGAAACAAAATAAATCAAGGCATTGCTAGAGGTTGTTTAATCAGCTCATTTTCATTTATCGCATGTATGCAAAAACAATAACTCCAACCACAGTCATCAAGGAGCTGGGTCAATGCCTTACGATAGCACCAAAATTGTACAATTGGTGTCTGTGTTCGCCACAATCCGCATTAACTTAAAAAGGAAAACTTTTGTGACTTCATTTCTGTAGTCGTTCGCGAGTGAAGGTGGAGGCACTGAATTTACTTAAAGCGAATTCCTGTCAGTTATCGATATATAGTGGAATATTAGGTGCTATTGTTATTATTGTTGTTGGCTAATAGGTTGACCATAAGAGGCCAACCTCAATTACCATAAGCAGCAACAAAATCGACTCAGTTTAATTTTATGCATGCGTAAGCAGCTTAAGAACCAATTAAAGTCACCTACGAGTAATATTCGATAGCTTTCAGCCATAGAAAAGTGTTTGCGGAATATTAAACAGTATTCGAGAAACACTAGCAGCAATAAAAACATCCACAGGCAAGTCTTTATCACCGCCATTGTCACCTCATTTCATACTCAAATGCAAATAAAACAATTACATCAATTGTATGGAATATCAACGCCATTTTAACAAAAACAACATTAACTATAAGGCAAACAACAAAATGATTTAATTAGTTCCAAGATTCACTCAAATCCACCTCTTTTGCTTTGACTTTTTGTTGATTTTATGACTACTTCCTCTGTACTCTGTTTTAATTTGAAAAGAAAATTTCAGAAGTAAGTCTTTGTTACCACCAAACATATACAGTAATCGCCCGTATAACGCGGTGGATTGGCTCTGCGTATGACTTAATACAACTGGTTGTATAAAAGTAATTAAGTAAGTAAATATACAAGTAATTTTTGCATTTATTTATATATTTATATTTATAATTCTTCCCTCTAAACCTTCATTATCGCTTATTAGTTCAAAAATATCTCGTTTGTTCATTTCGTTCAATCCTTTGATATTTTTACTCGTACTTTTATAATCTGAATAAATGATTGGTAACACGATTTTATGTCAAATATATTTCCAAGTGTTTAAAAGCTCAGACTTTAATTCATGAATAGATCGATAAATATAAACTCCACACATTTTAAAGGCAGGAAATATTTTCAGCTAATTTCATATTTGGAATACATTTCAAATTTGTTCAATACAAATTCAACTATTTTGCCATTAAACTATTTATTAGTATCATTAAGTTATGGGTACCATTTAAGCATTTCTATAACACCTTGGTCAACTGGTTGAAGTATTTATGTTGTATTGGATGTTGAAATATTTGCTTTACGTTAGGATCACCCAGCTGTACTGGGTTTCCTGCAACATTGTCTCCCACGGGTAAAGCCCTGAAACTGATATTTTGCTTTCGAATAATTTTCGAACTCTGATATAAAGCAACTGTAGGATCAGTCGTGAATAATGGCAGCTGTGACCCATGCTTTTTTATTCACTCTCCAGTAAATGAGAAGTGTATGCTTGCCAATACATTTCATTGACCATGAAATTAAGAAGCGATTTGTTAACATTGGCTTTGTTAAATGGTCCCCATATGCATTAGTGGAAACCAGCAGGCTTTTCCTTTCCTTGGATGCCTCCAACCCAATAGCAGATCTTTCGTTTTTGATAATTATATGCGCTTACAAATGTTCTTCCTAAATAGGCTAGTTTTGCCTGCATTATAAACTTGGCCACACGTATATCCACCTTCATAAATTATCTTCGGAAGTTTTTCTTTAAATTTATAAACACTTTCAATATTTTGTAATGAATTTCTAATTTAATATTATGTAGTGAAACATATTACTCACGGATATTGATTTTGGTTCGATTGCAATATTCTATCTTAGTCAAATGTTTTTCTGGTTTTTTTATTAATGGCTCTTCTGTACGTTTTTTAAGACCTGCTTAAGGTCTGCAACTATCTAGACATCACACCACTCCTAAATTTGCTTTCATTTCGTTTAATTGTTTGAATTGTTGATTCGTTTAGCTCCAGATCCTTCGTCATTGCTTTTGTTGATTTCTTTTCGTTATTTAGCCGATCCAAAATATCAATTTATAGTTATAGTAGACAAATTTTCTTTTCAACTTAGGTGTTTTTTCCTTTTCACTTTTCATAGCTGAGAAATAAATAAATGAATAAATAAATATATATATTTATAAATATAATTATATATTACTATCTCCTTTAGTACGTATGTATATAATCAGTGTCCTTACAATATAAAGCTAGGAATACAAATTGAATTAAATCAAATATTTTTGTTTTATCAGTACATAATTGTAATAATGCCCAAATAAATATGCGCACAGAAATACAAAGCTGTAAATTCCCGCGGTGTGTGAGGGTGAAGCGTTTTAAGAGGGTCATGAAATCGCATTGTAAGAGGGTTTACTGTAATGTAAACTATTGAAAATGTCTGTTAATCGCAGAATTTGGTCTAATATTAGTGACCGTGTGTGGCCGAATTGAATCTTTTCCAAACCTATAATACTCATGTCATTAATTACTCGCCTACGTCGGAACATAATAACACACAGAAACCTAAAACCATATTGCTTATTGCGAACGAAGCAGGAAAAAATCATTATTCTCGAGTAAAGTAAAATTGATTTTAGACACATCGAAATAAATTACAAAAGGAGAAGCAAAAAAAAAAATTACGAAAATTCACAAGAACAAACAGAGCAAAAAATTAATTCCGGCGGAAATAAAAGGGCCAATTAGATAAATATCTTTATAAAAACCATGCTATGATTGAAATGGACGTCTGTTAAGAATTTTTAGTTACAACCCTCGAAAAGTTTTAATTTCGAAAAAAAATTCAGTAACCACAAAGCAGTATTTATTTGAAATACTAACCGGCCTATACCCAAACTAGGAACATAGATGATTGGCTTGTTTTGATATATAATAAGAAAACCAACAGCATCGGAATTAAGAGCGAGAAATCACAATCTGGTCACGGTTTGTGAGGAGTCACCTTGTCTTACCTACCATTTAGTAATATATAGAACATGCCGTTAGTAGCTCCTCACAAAATCGTGGTTGATTTAGTCGAATTTTGGTATAGTTGTAGTTACGAGTATTCTATGTTGTTTTTTACATACCTTGCCCCCAAGATGATTGAGTCATTTTGAGGTATGAAGGTCTATTGTGGTCTTCTTGATGATGTCGACGATGGTAATGTTAAAACTGCGAATAGAGTATCGTGAAGCCAAGAGGTGGAGGAGGGTAAGAATGATGACGACGGTGTTTTTTTCCTCTTTGACCCTCCGCTGCTTATACTAGGTTTCTTTGCATTTGATTGTTTATTTTAATCTTTCTTTACTTTTGCTTCAGCCTTTGTACGACTCCTTCCGTTCAGTTGTTCGTTTAAACGCTTGCTGTAATTTTTGATGTTTATGGCTCAAAGTGATGAATTGATGGCAATTAATTTCGGCTGTCTGCAAGATCTTGACCTACCGCAGTTCTGCACAAAATATAAATACGTTCTATTTACCGATCAACCTACGTATTTATAGTTCAACTTCCCACGCACTGGATTCAATTAATAAATTTTTCATTGGCGGCGCAAAGCGTTGAAAATCATTAAAATTACAGCAAATCTTTTTTAAAGTATTTTAGCTTCGTAAATAATAACCCATAAGTAAATAATAACGCTATTAAATACACATCGAGATTCTAAGGAAGAGTGAAGAGTAAACTAAAAGAGGTTGGAAGTACACTGAAAACAGGTCCTGTGAATTTGTACTCTGGATGCATTTCTCAAAGAGTTAATGGAATTTTAATTGATAAAACGACACAAGGAATGAACTTTAATGGCATGATTTCACTGCAACTGTCGTATTTATTTAGATTGTGACTTTATTACACCGTTTGATAATTCTTCTTGACGCCAGCCGAAAGGAACTTAATTTACCTGAATTTATTTTAACTGAACTCAATACATATTATATTGAGGTTTCATAACATATTTTTTGTGATTGCGTTGGATGAGTCATGCATATGGTGATTTCATACCCACACCTCTAAACACTGCGAGCAAAACTACGTAAAAATGCTACAATGCAAATTAGAAAATGATGGCAGTTCTAGAAAACATTACATTGATATGATCACCATAGATCACACGTGTTAATAAATAAAAAGAATAAGATAAGATAATAATTGTTTATGCATTGAAAAACTCAATCATTAAAAGCGATATATAATTAATGAAGTTACTTAATCTTTTTCTTGTAATCATGAATTCTAGCCATGTAATCAAAATTCAGTTCTCATATTAAACACACTATATTCATTTCATTATTTATTAAACCATTCAGACATTTATATCTTCGAAAAATCATTGGAATTCATTGGAACAGTTTATTGATTGATAAAGTGTTTGTAATCAAAAATTTCTCAGTTTGCTTTGAATTCATTTAGTTAATGACTTTTTAAGTCGTAATCAAAATAGCCTTAACTCTTTTTTTTATTTTAAATATTTTTAATTTTTTACTTAAGGTCATTCAATCCAAAAATTCATTACCATCATCATTTGTTTCATATTGTTGTTAGGACACATATTGCATTTAACACGATCGCGATTCGATTAATTTACGAATACAATTTAATTTATACGATAATTTTGGGGATCCTCGCTATGACTAGATTTGAATCTGATTCCTACACCCACTATTTGTTTATCCTCCCAAACAGAAATTCTAAAAAAGACTTATTTAATTATCCTTAACTAAAGGATACTGAGTTTCTTAACCTACTTCTTAACCTAATCATCCTTGTAAAAATAATTTTGGATGTCTTTAAGCCGCTTATCTCGGCTCCATAAAATACTGAAAATGATAGTAAAAACTGTCGGCAGGGACTTATCGTCAGAGTCTAAAGGATCGGCAAGGACTGGTCGTCGAACTTTCAGAGGCAGATTATTATGTCTTTAAGATGTATTTTAATAGAGTTGCTTAAATTTTTGATTTGTTTTTATACTAAATCGATTTGTTAAGTTTCACCCTTACTTAATTTTTAATTCATTGTAAATCGTCAGCTTCGTTGTCGCGTCATATAATAAAATATACGCGTATCTTTATTGAAAACAAGCAAAGGAAATAAACTCCCAAAACTTCAATATCGAAGGAAATTATTTTGCGGAAAACTTTTTTGAAATACTAATATTTAATATTTATTCATTGCTCTCAAATGTGTTATCGGGTGCTACTGCAGTAAATCATTATCGCCAATGTGTCGTGATTTCAACGAATCACTTCGCGATACTACGAAAACCAGTCATTTATGATGATGGTAGTGGTGATGATGACGATAATGCCTTTGCTACTGATATGATGTGTTAGTGATATGATGCGGTTGTGGTTAATATTGGTTGGTGTTGTTGGTTGATATTGCGCTCATGGACCAACGTTGTGAGTCTAGCGAAAACGGACATTGTTTTTAGCACAAAGGCTGTTTGTTAACAGCGGTCGGTAACTGAGTTCTACAACCAAAACAACAATACACCAATAATAACATTTGGGACAAAATGTTCGTTGTTACTTCCTCCAAGGAGAGGAGAAGAGTTATAACAATAGCACTGCGACTACCTTTAATATTAATATTAGTAGTAATAATAATAATAGTAATAATAACGATAAAAAAACGATAATGGTGCTAATAGGCATAACCACAACAACCACAGCAACAACAACAATACTAATCTGCATCCCATACATAATTCCTTGCGGGCTACGTCAAGTATGCGTCAGTTTGTCAACGTACTTGCGATTGTTCGGTTTTTCTTTTCGTTTCTTTTTGACTCCATTGGTGGCACAGCAGGTGAGTGATACCATATCGTTAAAAATGTGTCAACAATTTGTTTTAAATTTGTTGCGAGGTCTACGACAATTGAACAAAAATATTTTTTTCGGAGTTAGAAAGAATTTTTGCTTTGGCCCTTTAAAAGAAAAAACTTTGTAAGTTTTATAATTAAAAATTATTTCTTTGGCGAAAATTTAATTTGAATTATATTGTGCTGCAGAATTTCTTTTGTTCCAAGAAGATAATTTATTCTTTTTTTCAAAGGGACCTTTTCCCTTTATGCCTGTTGTCTACACGCAGTTGGAGTACCTTTGTGTGAGAAGTTGTTAAAGAACAAGAACACGCAATTGCTTTCCATTTGTATTTTCGTTTACAACGAATGAAAGGTATGAAAGAGTTTGAAAAAGAGTTTTGCTGCCCACATTCAGTCGTCATAACTTCACTCTTTCCAGCGTACCATCCAAGTGCCACTTACTCACCAAATTCTTGTTGTTCTAATAATTGTGTAAATATAAAACTGAAGCGACCGATAATAACTAAAATAATAAAAACAAAGGGAAAGACCGGGCTTGAATGACTTCTTGTTTATTTATCGGCAGAAGTCGAAGGTGCAGCCATTGAAAAATCACGAGCAACAGCATCGGAAGCAGCATTAGTGTCGGCACGGAAAACAAGACAGCGGCAACTTTAGAAGTTAATTTCTGCGCAGTCGAAGGTAACGAAAATATCAAGATCAACAGGCAAGGAAACCAACAACTAAAATACGACAAAATAAATTCAAACTATACGTAAATAATTTCAATAGTAATAACAATTACAACAAATACCAATTGTGCTCAAAAAAGAATGTATAATAAAAATCGATCGAGTTAGTTGGATAACAAGAGAGTGCAGGCACAAGGGCGAGACTAAAGGAAAACACTATAGCCACTAAGGAGTGCGCTCTGAGAAAAAAGGCCTAATGAAAACGTTGTTATGATAGAGAAGTAGAATCTTACCTTATTTTACAAATGCAAATCATAGCCATAAAAAACTAATTGATTCTTTTTCATCTTTTATTTTCATTAAATCATTTTTCACCTTGGTTCTTTTGGATAAACATCATAAGTGTCCACATGAATAACTAGCGGTATAGGAATCAAACAACGGGCGTGGTGATGAAAGGATAGCCGCTTTCACATTTAAAAAATAGAAGAAAAACACACAAAACTCCTTTTAACAAGTTATCCGTTTATTCTTGAGAAATATCTTATTATGAGGAAGAAAAAACAAGAACAAAGCAGAAAAGAAGTGTTAACTTCAAAGTCAATATAAAGAAAAATCTAACAGGTTTTAGTAAGAGGTCAAAGAAGATGGCCATATGGCTTTCAAATGCTCCCGAAATCAGTTCAGTTGGCAGTTGCTTCTCGAATTTACAATATCTAACTAAAGAAATGTTCAGCATAAAGTTTTTAAAATGATGTTTGTTGCAAATGTAAATCTGAGAAATGAGTGACTTGAGCGTCATTCGATCAATGGAAGCTAATTAATCGAGGAATCGTCAATGAATGGCATAAATTTTTTTCGTAAAGAGCGATATTTTTGATGATATGAAACTGTTAAACAAGAGCGTAATATTTAAACTATAACAAAATTAATCACTTACATATCTTTATAGCAGTGACGTTGCATAAAGAAAAAATATGGGAAATTCTGCTAATGGTGCTAAATGTATAACCTGCCCAAAACGAGAATTCTTACACCCTGCTAATCTAAAACCATTAACAAACTGAATGAAATAAATTATAAACAAATAAACAACTAAACATTGGAATTTATGCAATTTATACCTTTGCCTTAATATCGTTTGTTGTGACCTTCGAACCCCGAATCGAGTTGGAGTTCCAAGAGCTAAATCGTTTCCTTTAGTTGAGAGAGATTCGCATAATGAATCAGAGTATATAAAATAGAGAAAGATTTCGATAATAAAGGAATTTGTTGTATAAAGTAAACAATTGAGATCCTCAAAGTCTTAAAAATAATGAGTTGCTTTGAATTTGTATGAAAACAACGAACCATCACTACTTATTAATAATTAAATTATTGCGATAACAATAATGTTGCAAACTTTTTGGGTGTTTTATTTCTTTTCAATCAAGCGCTGAAATGAACTGAAATGGCAACAACGAAATCATGTCGATCACGTCGATTGCACCGTTAGCATGAACAGAATAAAAGCCAGAAATCGAGTGACCGTTTTAACAACTGTAGCATATAAGAATAGCAACAACAGTAACACCAACAGCGACATAGACTGCTGCAACAGTTTCACTTCGAAGTCCTTTTCTTCGGCTGACCCGTGTTGATCCGTATACTTTTTCTTTTCTTCTTTTTTCCTTAATAAGGAAATTGCAATATCTAATAATATTCAATAGGAAAATAAATAAGCATTGAAAGGTTAATATAAAAAGATAAGTCGAAAACTGTTCAAGTGAATTGAAGTTCAAACCTATGCTAAACAAATTCTATAGAAAAGTCTGTAAAAAATAAATCAACAACAAATCTCGTTTAATTCTATTTCTTTCGCAGTAGTTTTCTTTGAAACATTTTAAATTCGTAACAACATGCTACTGTGATTTCAGTTGACTGAACATATCGTGACGTACGTGATATTGGTTAACATGTCAGGAGGTGAGACAAGAGAGGCATAGAATTTAATTCAGTAGTACTGAACAATGTTTAAAAAATGTACGGATAAATATCCGAGTATTCCATTCACCATATTACGTCAGGCTACTTCTAAAAGAGCTCATGAAAAAATTTCGAGATACAGATAGATGAGTTGGGAGATACAGATAAATATTAATAAGTGATATTGTGCCCTCTAACAAATATTAAATCTTTTAGTATTAAAAGTTTTGTCTCTCGATGAGGCTTTCCGCTTTTCATGAAAATTTGCGAATCCAGTTGCTTTCGATATAATTTTTTTCAATTGTTTCTTCTATCGATGTCATTACCACTGGAGAACGCCGTCCTATGATTCACGCATGGAAATTTTCAACGAATACTCAATGAATTTAAAAAATACAATGGGGTGGGTGGGTGAGAGTATCCCGGAGATAACGTGATTACGCACTGGGGATTATTTTAGGGACAATATTTTAATTACTAAATAAAAAATTGATTTTCGCACGCGATAAAAGACAAGACTTGTTCATCTAGCATTCATACCGGAAATTGGGAAGGAGTTTTATTGACCAGAAAATGTCTACCATTTATAGTATGATTAATATACGTATGTTATTGTCGTCGTCGCCTTTTCTACGATATCTACGTTTCTACATGATGTGCTTAATATTTAACTGAATTTTTTTGAAAGAAATAATTATTATTCATTAAGTGTTTCTGGTCAATAAAAAGTATGAAATATTATTTCTGCTGTGAAGAAGGAAGCCAACAATATTAAAGTACGTTGCGTAGAAGCATTCTTTCATTTCCTACTTTTAATAAAAAGAATTTATGGTGGGATCGATTTTAGTCTGCTCTTGCGAATGAATTTTTAAAAAAATTCAAAATATTATTTTAATTATTATGTTGAATTTATTAAGAAGGTAATTTTTTGGATTTCTTAAGCTCCAGAATTTAGGAAAAAACCACTATCTCAAAAACCAGAATAGAATTTCTTCAAAACTAAATCTCTCGTAAAAGGCTGTAAATCATTCCTCAAACTTAACAAAGACGCAGACCTTAACAAACATAAAAGCACTGACATCAGCAGAAGAAGAAGTATTGCATCATACAAAAAGGAAGATAAAATTTGCATTAACAAAATATTCCAGTAGCCTTTTCGAGGCACGAAGCACTTCAACACTTCAGTGGTGGCATGTTCCGCTCGGCCGTGACGAATAGGCCATCATCATCACCATCATTATTGTTGTTGTCCTGTTATGTTATTTAAGAACAGATCAGAGCGATAGCAAAATCTTATTCTTCTTTCCTTTAGTATGTCCCTTTTTTTAATTTTTCTCGCTTTAATTTCGTTACTAGTTCTATCGGCAGTCATCATGTTCAGTTAAATCGCCAAAGAATAATAAAACACAAGAACAATAAAACCGAGCAATTTGATCAAAGAAGCGTGGTCTAACTTCAGGCGCATCAAAGCGTTGGAATCGTGAATAATTCAGATTGATTATTACTTGGTGCGGTGGGGGCTAAAGTAGTCAAAATCGATTTTTCCTCAGAAGACGAAAACAACGGCAAAAATAGAATCAAACACTCACAAGAATCAGGGTAATAAAAACGAAAAGCTCAAATAGGAACAAAAGTTAAGGCGACTGATGGCCCCGTCATTATCATTGTTATAGTTGTTTATGTTGTTGTTGTTGTTGTAGCAAATGTACACTGAAATTAAATTCCAATTCATTTGTTACATCAATTGCATGCTTTCTTCCAATCGCTTTCTGCTTCTAATTATCTTTTCAATTTTATTTTCTTGTTTGGATTTTTCATTACCAATCTTATTATGTTGTTGTTGCACATTATTTTCTGTATGCAACATTAGCATATTCCAACAAATTATTCCAACGTGACTTTACCATAAATGAAGCACATGGGCTTAAGAGGTGCGCCTGCGGCTGGTACCACCGAATGCAGCTACCGTCGTTTATTGCTAAAAAATAAACGAAAGCTAAAAAATCTTTTTAAAGAGCATGAAACGAAAAAGAAAAGCCAAAGGAAATTTCCTTTTTTAAGAAGATTCAAGAGAAACATGATTACTTCTAGAAATGTTAATTTGTTACACAAAACTATTCAAATATAAATGAATTTAAATTTTAACAATTTTCTTTCAAAGAAATTTAGAGAACCAAAAAATTTTATCTTCGCAATGATCTCAATTATAGACGAGTAGTATTCCTTTCGTTTTTTCGCTAATGATTTATATGTGTTTTAGTCGCTATAAAAAGTTTCGTCTTTTGCCTGGCCCGATATTTCTGGCCCATTAGCTTTTTTTTGTTGCAAAGTGACATGTTATCCGCTATTTTCTGTGCACTCCCATGTTGTCCCGTATGATGAAATCAATGTGACAAACCTATGCGGATTTCATATTTCCATCCTAGAACCGCTGCCCATTTGGCTACAATTATTTCATTAGCTCAATCTGACTTTGTCGCAGTTCTTAGCTTCCTTTCCCTTGAATTTCTAAAACAAACTGAACTATATCCCACAAATAATTATATTACGGCAATCGCAAAATTTATTGCTTAATAAATCGAAACGCGTTCGTTTCTGAACTCATTTGCCAAACAATACCCCATTGCTAGCTATTCTCTCTCTATTCTTGGAGTAGCAACCGTACTAAAGACAGCAACAATATTATTTCCAGTGGGTCATGAGCTTGCATAACCGGCACTCATGCGTGTGGTAGTTGCCATTATAATTTTCCGCTATAGAACTAATTTAATAATGGTATGATATTCGTCGCTTTTGACCTTGACAGCAAAAAAGTTAAGTAGAAAATTAACCCAGAAAATTAGAGTCTCATTGCATTAACTTGAGTTGTTCGAAACAATCGAAAATCATAATTGAATTGAATGTATAATGGAGGGAAAAATACAGCGAAAAAGTAGTTATAAAACAAATAATAAGAAAATTAAACAGAAATAAGAAAAAAATGAGAATAAAAATTTAAATGAGGTCAAAATAATGGGATGCTTGAAAATGAAAATGTTTCGGTTTTTCAAAACATGAATAAAAAAATGCAGACAGCTTCTTGATGAAAATGAAAGTATACACAGGGAGAACATGAAAGCTTTAGAACGAGGAATTAAATGGAAATTTTATTAAAAACAGATCAAGAGCCAATACTACTTTCATTCCCTTTTAATAACAATAAGAGCCGTTCTTACTTTGAGGGATAGAATAATTGATAAGTTATCAAATACCCAAAAACAATACATTTGCAAATATCTGCGTTCCTGACTGTAATTGAATTAAATTTAATTAAATCGAATTGAAATAAATTTTTTTCAATGCATTGGCTATTTCCCACAATTGTCGTTCGTGTTTTATTGTAGTTGTTGTTGTTATCGTTGCTTAAAATCTTCTACAGTTCCACCTGAGTACTACTAATAATAAGAATATTCTTATTAAATTGGCGTCTTATGTGATTTTCGGTGACACAGAAAACACAATAGTTTATTGTAATACTACTGTACTCGATTGTTGTTTGGATATCTGCGGCTATAGATGTTATGGTGATCATTGCCCTTAATATGCGGGCGGCGACAACAGCAGAAGTATCACGTCTTTAAAGCAAAAGTAGAAGCACTGTACGCTGAATTATCACTTGTATGAGGGGGGAGCTATATGGGGGAGAGGATGAATTAGATTTTACCCTACACCCGCAACATTTCAAGGTCAGGGCAAAGAGCTATTGCCGCCATCAGTGCTATCAAATTATTGTCAATTATATTATTGATGTCGTAGTTATTGTTATAGCTGCTATTAGTATTACGTTAGCCTCGTTAATGCACTGCTGTTGTTGTTGTTGTTACTGTTTTGTCAGCTGTTATCTATTTCATTTATCACATCAATGTTATTCTGGTTGAGACCATTTTTTACAGAATGCTGTCAGTTCTGTAGTTGCTGCCGTTATTCTTTTCTGTGTTACTGTTTCAGCGATTGTGTTTTCGTTTGCCGTCAGCAGCACCGTTGTCAACGCTTCATTGCTGAAGCCTCTGTAATTATTATAAATTGTTAGTAAACATATTTTCCGCTTCATTCTGTTTCTTAACCCATATATCCGAAATGTGCCGAAATTTGTAGATTAATTCGTTGAAATTATTCTCTGTTTGAACGGTATTGTAACTCATATGTTACAACATTATGCAGTTTCGAAAAATCAGTTATGGCGTCTTTCAAACTAAATGCAATGTACAAAAATTGTATTACTATATCGATATCTCCAGGCGTTTCAAACTACTTTTTATTAGTTCTCTGCTTCCTGAAAGGTCTCTTTAAATTTCACAGTTTTCAGTTATTTAATTTGAACGCTATTTCACTGCTTTGAAAGCTACTGCAAATGTGTCCTCATATGGCCACAATGGCGTCAAATGAGTTAACCCTACTTTAATTTGAAAGATTCGACTTTGATAAACATGATCTGTTTATATATTGTATTCTATGCAGATTATACGTTTTATGAAATTACACAATGTAATTGTATGTAGTGTCGGTATGTTATTAGCAAAGCATTGTATTTAGACAAAATTGTTAGAACATTTCGTTCTAATCCACTTAAAATATTGAAGAAAATTCGAAAGAGAAGATCAATGTCATTTATGAACTAACGTTGCACATCATGTAAATTTTAATATTGACAAATTATAGAAGAAATATATAGTGTCATAAGGGCAATTCATTCCGTCGATATCGCTTAAATCTGTGAGATATTTTTAAATATACAGACAATTTTTTGAGGATAGTTTTTGGGGGTGAAAACAATTTTTTTTCTATTTATTAATTAGCATTCATAAGTATTCAATGAAACCATCTAGAGTTATTAACCAATTGGAGTTTTTGTTTTAAATATTTCATTACTGAATGGCTTTATATTGATTCTATCGCAGTTTGTGAGAGCGTACAATTCATTCCTTGTTCCTGTCTTTGGTGATCATTTACATGTTTATCGTACATGGAATTTCCTTTTTGCAACTCTTCATCTTATAAACTGTGTTATTTTTCTTCTCCCCTTTTGTCCTCTTGTCAGCCCTCTTAAGTTGTACAAACTTTAAAGAAATTTCATTGCTTTTTATTAGTTTTTTGTACATCTAAAACATTCGCCCTAACTCTCCTTTGCCTTTCGTTTTCTCCTGCATTAATTTTTCAATAATTATACAAGCCTTTGCCTTAGTCCCAAGACGCCAAAACTAAACAAATGAGCATTAAAGTCTAGGAGGTGGTCGAGATGGCCATCGTGGAAAATATACCACACAAAAGAGCAAAAATGAAAAAACAATTCAACAAAAAACAAAAGTGTTGTTAGTTAAAGGGACAAACATGGATCAGGCGACAAGAGAGTCACACAAAAGGGATGATGCAGTAACAATAGCATTAATATCTAGCATCATTCCAGCACCTAAGAAGACGAATGCCCAAACAAGGGATTTTGTAAGGCTTCGAAGAAAAGTAGTTAAAAGCGTGTAAACAAAGTGCGGGCTTGTTTGGAATGCACTCATTCCACGCTGTTTAGCGGAATCAGTTAATTAGAGTGATGAAAAAGTTGCGACGCGTTAGTTAGTTTTTGTTGTTATCTCTGATCTTCGCTTTATTACTGCACCACTTTGATTCTTTTGTATGTAATGAATTTAATTAATCAGATAATATAAATGTTGCAAGTTCAAATCTGACATTTCGATGGTATGGTAAAACATTTTATTTAGAAAGAGTTTAATTAAAATTAATTCCAAAAACTGAAACGGTCTCTAGCAAACGGTCTCTGGTTTATGCTTGAGATCGTGGGCTCATTTTCGATGTATTCTCTAGTACTGCCTTTCATCGCAATCACAATATGGATTCACTGAAATGTATTAAAAAAAATTATTTGTCGGTAAAATTATATGCTGTAAAATAAATTTAGAGTCATAACGGTAAAATATAGACAATATAATAGTAAAATAATAATTATTAATAATTTAGTTATAACTATTGTTATAACATAACATCTTGCGAAACCGCCGACTGTTGTTAAAAACAAAGAAAATATTTTGAATAAAACACCCAAGTATTTGTAGTTAACACACAAACACACAAATAACTTTTACGTATATAGACTACGTTAGAATACTATATAACTCACATATTTTACATACGTTTCAAGTTACGCTAGAAGATGATAATTTTATTGTTGCTTTTATCTGACCTATTAGATCACGTAGTTAAAAAACTATCGCAAATTAATTCAATTTCAAAAAACAACAATAGAAGTAGAAATATCTTTTTATTTCTTTCAATCTAATCTCGTATGAAGACCGACTTGCATTGCTATAAAATCCTATAATAGCTTAAAATAATTAATGGCTTAAAATAATTTTTATATTACAATTCTCTTCTTTACAACAATTACTTCAAATGAGTACAATAAAGAAAGAGTTTAAAATAACACCAATATCCAACCAAAACAACAAATGAAGTAAATTTTAAATTTGTTTCCTTCAAATGTCTGTCTCTACTACTGTTGTTATTGCTGAACCGGCAACCCATCAGGACACTAACCGCGCACAGTGCAATCGTCCGATAAAAGGCACCTCTGAAAAAAATTCTCAGCAACGTCATGGTGAATACCCATTTGATTTAAGTTCAGATTAGTTTTCCATTCATTTAATCGCCTGTTTTAATCTTTTGATAATTTTTGAACGATAGTCAATAAAATCTTGTCAGTATTAAACAGGTTGGGTAACAGTAAAATAATGATACACACAAAATATTCATCAAATGAAGTAATCATGGGTTGGCAGGTATCCATATTAAGTTAATTATTACTTATCACTTTAGTTTAGGACAAGTATTATTTTCCAATTTTTAACTATTTCGACCGCACCACACTCCATTGCCCCTCCCACCCACTAGAGCATTAGTACTGTTCGGCGTTGTTGACCTTTGTGACATGGAAGGTGCATGAAGTTCAAACCATTTTTAGTAAGAAGAGCTTAGCAGATGGTGTGGTTAGTGGCGTGCTTCTTTAGTTATTTCACTTGATCTTCATAAACTAAAATTGGCCGTATTTGTCAAGTGTGGAATGGCACTTAATGGCAAAATACAATGACACTTAATGAAACAAAAATGAATTATTTTTGCTAAACTCTTTGAATTCTTTGGGTTCTTTAATACGGACTTTTGAAATTGTCTGCATTTTGCTTTGTTTACTTATTAGTGAAAGACTCTTTGAGTTATTAAATAAAATATATAATTTGATGGAAGCTTATATGATTTCCGGCTAACTGATGTTGCGATGATGCTCTTTCTTTTTGTGGTTCTTACGTCGCTGTTGTAGCTCTTGACTTTTTTATTCCTCCTATTGATAATTTTTTATAATATTTGTTGTTTAGTTAAAGCATATTTTTCTTGCTGTGATTTTTCTGGAGGTTTCTCTAGAATATTTGTGGCGTAGATTGTAAAGTTACTCTTCTCAATTGCTTACCACTCATATTGGTGGCTTTGTAATTGTCTTCAAATAATTTCCTTCGTCTATACTTCTTGGAGAGACTTTTACAATCTCCTTTGCGGATATTTCCTCGAGAGAAAATCAACGCAATTGCCATTGTTTTTGCAATGTATAATTGTTAATTTGGTGATTCAAGCGTGAGAAAGGCAATTATGTTTATTCACTTATCAAATTGGTTACCGACCTTTTAAAGATTGCAAAGTTTGTATTTGAAGCGTCCAAGCGTCCAAATTTAAAAAAAATCTCTCAAACGGACTCTTCATTCATTCCGACTTCGCAGAAGTAGTTCGCTTGACCAATTCATCATCCAGAAGTAAATGTGACACATTTCCGTCTAACATAACACTGCTTCTACATGAACACCTTTCATTTCTTTTTACGAGCAATCAATTCTTTGTCGGTCGTTGCATAGGTTGTGGCCATGGATTGTTTGCTGCTGAATCTGTGATTTTTGTTGTTGCGGATGGTTGCGCATTTTGCAATTTATTATAAGAAGCGGTAAACAGAGGCAAGGATTTTGACGGTAACTCTCAGTTATGACTATGCACTCTAAATACGTGGGAAAGGATTTAGGACAGAAAAAATAAAAGACAAGTACAGACAAAGATAAAAAGGCAAACAGGCAGGGAGGCAGGAAAATATGTAAAGGAAGGAGAAGGAGAGAGGAGGAAAGAGAATGCAAGAGCAAGAGAAAAAATTGCGGCAAAATAACATTTTACTAAACGACTAGATGACCAAAATCATTGTAATTTGTCTGTTAGATTTTAATTGTTTACATTTTAATACTTTTGTTGTTTGCCCTCGAATTTGTTTTAGCTGTTAATAGTTATTCCGTTAATTCAGCGCGATATTAAATTTAGCCATTTAAAATTATTACATTTTAAGCGTAAAATTTGTTCCAGTTTTCGCCAACAAAAAAATCAAGAAAAAGGCCATTTACGAAACCACAACACAAGAATAACAGCAAAAAATGGCAACCGAAACACAGTATTAAAACACAGTATTAAACACAGTTTTAAAAGAATTAAAACTTAATTTAAAAATACTGAATAAATGAAAGATTTTTAGTGATTAAAAGGCTTTTTCTAATTTCGGCCGTTTTGTCAACTCGAAGTAAATGCGCGAGGTACGCTGAAGTAAACAACTTGACATATAATTAGTAGTAACATTTAGAGAACAATAACTGCGATAGACACCAGCCGTAAGAAGTTTGAGATCCAAGTTTGAAACCACTCTGTTATTTTTTACAATATATAATGGCCGTTAAAACGTCCCGGAATGAGTTTGTAAAATTTAATAAAGTTGGTAGCCGTTATTTGTTTCAATATTTTTATCTATAGTCCAACTGATATCAAATTTCAAAATTAGGGTTTGCAATATCGGATTTAGTCTACACACTATATAGCATATAAAATATACCATATACAACACTATATACTATATAAATCTATATAGCAATGGATAGAAAGTCGGCTCAAGCCGACTACTTCTGGGACTGACCACATACAATACGACGTGCGACTATATTTCATCATATAAAAAATTACAATGGCAAATAGACATGCGGTTAGCACGCCTGAAAAACCTGTTTATCTCCAAATCTAATTTGACGAGCGTTGGTGGATAATCGTTTTATAAATTTAAAAACCGCATAATTTTTACTCCTTATTATGTTTTTTTCAGTTCACAATAAATACAGAAAAGTTGTAGCTTTATGAATTTCTAAATGTGGAATGGCATCATAAATCGATCCCTGGAACGACGAAAAAAATACACAGAAACAAAAGAAAGCAAATGCAACAAACACGATGAAGACGATATTGTTCCACTTGTTCCCTAAGCCGTCATCATTTCGTTTGATCAATTCTTTACTGTCTCGATGAATAACCCTTCCCATTAATTTGGGTGTTTTGACTCAAAAAGGCTTTCATTCTTCTACCGCATTGTTCTATCAATAAGCAATTTTGAAGGTATTTAAAGAAACGAAAACAAAAATGATTAAATATTTTGACCATATGCCGAGCGATTCATTAATTTTATTACAATCCTGAGGTCTAATTTTGTAATTGTTGTTTTTGTTTTGTTGCTGCTTCACCGACAAATTCTTATAATGTGTTGGCACAACATCCGGTGCTGCGCGGTCATCCTCTCAAACTCTTTCTCTGACATATTTCTTCCACTTTTTTCCTTATCTCTGCTGTTTTCTGTTGCTGTTACGAATAACTGAAATCGTATTAATAGTTCTAAGTCAAATCATGTACGCTGTTGTCAACTTTAACATTTTTGTTGTTATTTACGTATCACGGCTTCTACTGATCAACTATAAAGGCTTTCAAATGTTTTACAAGCGTTGATATTTCTGAAATATTGTTTATTATGCCATTGTTTATACCATTGTCGTAGCTGCCATTATTATGATTGTTGTAGATTCTATTACCACCGTCGACCACAGATCGACTCATTGGATAAAACCTATCGTATGCAAAGGCATTTATTCATTAATTTTTCTTCATTTCTTTTTTATTCATTTTTTTGTTCATTGATACTTTTTTTAGATTTGTAAGCATGCGATAGAGACTTCGTGTCAACGGAAGCTAAGGCTCTTCACTTAAATTCACTTTCGCATACATTAGGCTTAATTGAAGCGACCAATTCTCTTTAGATATTAATAACTCAGTATCCATGTTGATACATAGCATATCTCATCTAGCGTAGTTTAGACTAATGTTCAATCGATGATCTTTTCGCTTGATTACCTGAAAAATCACAAATAGATTAAATTGGATTAAATTCAACTATATTTGAAGAAATTAATAAAGATAAGTTCAATTTAAAGTGATTGAAAGCCTCTCCATCTCGATTCTTCCAAGCCAAAGGAAAAACGTCTTTTCCACAATTGTTTTGCACCATTTGACAACACAAAGTTTTAACCTTAGCAGTCAGATCTGCTACTTCGTTAGTGCCACACCCGGTATCCACGGAACTTCCCCGTATTAATGCCTTCGTGTTACTCTATAAGTTTCTGACACCAAGCCGAACCGAACCGAATTGAATGAACATGCAGAAAATTTGTCAAAACGGATTAAGTTCATTCAAACGAACAGGGGAAGAGCCAGACTAAGTCATTAGCAACGTTTTTCACGCTGATGATTGCTGCTGTATGTTGTTCGCTGTGGTTTGCATATATTCTGCAATTGTTGTTGCTGTTATAATGACAGAATAGCTGCACACCTGATAGCTTTGCAAAGGCTGAGAAAGAAATGAGGCAAAGATGAAAACTTGGTAACATCAATCTGGTCCTGTGCTTGTTTCTAGCCAATCGGTCGACCTGCAAACGACTGATGTCGGTTTTTGGGCCGTTCTTGGCGGCTGTTGGCATTTGTTTGTTTGTTGGGTTGTTTATTTGTTTGATATCAGCTGAACCTTAGCTTGTTGTGCAGTCAAAGTCTTTCAGACAATGACTCGGAAATATTACGACCGCCGTAACATTCAGGATGACCCAAAGTATTTGGAAAATACGACGCATTAAATTTCAATGTTGTGAAAAATTAAGAAAAAGTCAAGAAACACTTTAAACTTTATCACAGAAGTATAAAGCAAACGCTTAAGACTATTCATAATAATAATAACAACAGCAACAAACCACTGCGGCAACTGTGAAAAATAAGATAAAGTATGGAAATAACAATAACAAAAACTATGAACATGAGTGTTTCTCTGATTTCACCGCTTTTGACAAATACTTCCAAGGCGCATTCACACTGCTTGCTTCTGAAATATTCGACTCTACTGCTGGCGCAGACACAGATGCAAAGCCAAGCCACAAGGGGTTTTACAGCTTTTAGCGAACGCTATCACTGTTAAAGCTGTACAGCCGTACTAGCAAACGCTGTGACGATGCTGAATAATGAGCTTGAGCTTGAGAGCAATTGAAACAACTTTTGGGTAGCTGAGTCTTGGACACATTTTGAGAACAGCAATGACAACAACAAAAGTAGGAATAAGAAGGTAGGAACATTTATTATAAATAACTTTTGAAGCGTAAGCGATAGTAGAAAACAGAACTGTGCAGACCACCCGACTGAAAAGTCGCGCATACATACACACCCGCATACAAACACACACACACAATCTCTCTCAGACACACACACTTCCATACGCAAGCACTTACGCTTTATCAAAGTAAAACTCGCCGGCAGGGCGTAATCTCTTGCCTCAGTTTTCTTATTTTTTTTGCAACGGTGTGGGTGGGTGCAAGATTACAACCGCACTATATGAGTGCCACAGAGATCGAACGCTGCACTGGCAATACCATTAACATTAGCCTATACCAGCTTCAGGCTGCTTGCATTCCATAATGTGTCGGTAACATCTGCGGCAATGGCCAAAGTTAAAAAATGTCAATGCTGCCAAGCGAAACCTATTAAATTTGCAAATGTTGTCACGCAGATTCGCAGATCGCCAGATCAGTTATCAGCGC
The DNA here is from genome assembly GCA_963966595.1 of Physocephala rufipes. NCBI lineage: Eukaryota > Metazoa > Arthropoda > Insecta > Diptera > Conopidae > Physocephala > Physocephala rufipes. Next base: position 12,006,499 of record OZ016503.1, read on the forward strand.
TATAAAAATGAGGCCTTTAAAAAACTATTTACAAAGATTTGCTCGAGTGAGGTGATACAAGCAGAGGCCACGGAACCAACGCCAGCATCAAAAATTAAAAAGGAGAAGCAACAGCCAAACAGAATAAACAATGGCGAACAAAAAGAACTACGACTAAATAATGTCTAATTGAAAGCAATTTGTTTTGTAAGCCATAATGCGTTTTATTAGATACTTACGAATGAGATCTTTATATGAGAAATACGTGCAGAAAGATAATTCCTACGAGTGAGATACATAAGTTTGATAGCGATACAATCGAGTTATTTATGAAGGCTACGAAAGTAAGAATTTACAAGCAAAGCATCTGTAATTCATATGTTTTAGAATTGATGCTAAAGGATGCTAAAGACTTAGATGTTTGGTAATGACACTGGGGGTCTTTTCAAAAAGTATTGTGAAATTTGGGTTTTTCTCAAAAATTATTCATCTGTTCATCCCTTGTCTCCCTCAAAATAATCGCCAGCAGATACTCTACACTTATGCCAACGTCTTATTAATTCCTCAAAGCATTTATCTCCTCAATCTTAGCGTCGTTTTATCTTGGGCTTTTTCCGTTTCCATAACAAGAAAAAGTCTGAGGGTAATACGGAGACTGCGGCATCATTATGCTGCGGCCAAAAATTTCCGCGATTCTACGTAGAGCAATTTTCGTACGAATTACGCTTGGGTCCCCAACATATTCTCTAATGTTGTCATAATGAAAAGTTGTCTTTAAGGGGTAAGTGTAAATGTAACCACGTTCGAAGAAATTTTCTTGTACTAGGCTCGGACTTTTAAGAACTGAAATCGATTTCCTTCAACACTGTTCGTGTTTTCGTATTCCTGTCTGAAAAAAAGAATGTTCTGAGTTGTCAATATATTTTACTGACTTGCATTGTCAGGTTTGGCTTATTGACTGGTTTGTTTTAGTTACAAAACTCTTTATAATCTACGTTTAAGAAAGAACTCTGGCTTAAAGATGATTAAATTTTCTTCACAGTAATGAATTACCTTCATAAATAATTGCTTCAACTTTTGTGTATTTATTGCCATATTGTGAATAACAGCATCGCTGTGGAACGATAGCTGCGCAAGAGGTGACAGCAGCAACAGTTTTCGGTGGACTGATGCCTTATTCTATGCGATGCCACCCTGAAACGATTCCGCCCCACTCCCTTGAACGAATCTCTTTACGTACTACTTCTTTGATTTTTGGATATTGTCACCAACAACAACAACACAAACACTAGCAATAGTACAAAAGGCAACAGCAACGTTGTTCTGCACCTGTATCTAGTGTGTATTGGCAACATAAGTAAGCTCTATTGACTGTGCCATGTATTGACTGATACCCGTACGCGAGCGCGCGACTAAATTCGACATAATGAGTTCCGAGTAGCTCGATTCGACAGCTGCATCAAGCAGCAAACTACCTACCAACAATACCAAACGACATCAACAAAGTTCAAAGGTTTGCATCGACTGACTGTACGAATTTGTGAAGCTGCTGTTGCGCTACGGAGAAGCACTTTGAAGAAATTGAAGAGTTGGTGATGCAACCGTCTCCGGCCGCAAATAATTGCATCAGCACCATTGCTGTTGCATCAGAATTTTGGCACTAGTTTGCTAAATTTAAATTTGATTACTGAATTAAATGTAAGAAATGCGGAGGAAATATATTTCGAAAACACATATTTTTTGGGAGACAGAACAAATAGAATTATGGAAGGAAGCCGATACAAGAACAACAAAATATATTCGCGTCTTTTACTCTAAATAACATACCTTCCACGCATAAAACAGACACTACTGAACAAAGTTGTGATTACACACCTAGCAGAAGCAACAGGAACATATTATTCATTTGTCGATAATCAGCGTTTGCTGGAATAACGATTTAAACGTGCTAATTTTTTTAGAGATAGCAATAACAAAATTTAGCACGTGTTAAAATTTCTGCATTTAACGAAATCCATACCCATGAAAACGAAAAGAAATGAATGGTTGAGAACCCACCCAAAGCACATTGAAAGCGTGAAGGCAAAACAAACGCACTTACGGTTAAAGAAACTTTAAAAACCTGATATCTTTAGATTGAGGAGTAGGAGAATTGAGGAGTAGGAGTAGAAACAAAATTTAATTTTAAATTGTCAAATAATGGAATATTATTTACAACTACACCCACAAAAAGCTATCACAGAAGTATACGGGAAGTTGGTAACTAGTATGATATGTAGATATATTCATAACGTGTTCTCTGTATAAAGTATGTGTATTTGTAAGATATGCTCAGAAAATTGTCGGGATTAATCATCAATTGTTTAATCGTCAAAATAATATCAATAATCGTGGAATAATAATAAAAATAATCACTATAAATATGTTCACCATTGTTATCATCACACTCATTATAATCCATGTCGACATTTTCGCGCAGTCCTTTTATCATTAAAAATTGTCACACAAACTCTCATAATCTGATGACTAGCTCCGAAATTTCTTGCGAAATTCCAGTTATTTATTGATCACACATTCAAATAGTCGCACTCAAACACACTTATACATCCTCATACACACTTCTACACTCATTTCCATGGACTCGTACCGAAATTTAATCTCTTTTACAAACATTTTACCTTAACCGCGTGTGAGTGCGTGTGTGCGAGACTTTGTGACCAGCACACTTCTTCGCAGAAAAACGGTTTAAATGACAAATAAAGCACAAGTCAGTAGTCACAACTGTGCATAATAATTAAAAATTCTTGCTACTGAGATGGTTATTGCCACCGTTGTTGTTGCTGTTGTTAACTTTGTTGGTATTTCTTCTAGGTTAGTGTTTTTTATTAGCATATCATGTCATATCTTTTTATTCTTATTCTTATAACTTTGTATTTTTGCAATTTTAATAAAGGAAATCAATAACTGCGCGTATTCATTCTTCTACCGCGGTGTTGCATACGGAATTAATTTTACTTGAAAGAATTCAGCTTTTTTTGTTTGCCGGTCTTAAATTTGCTCAATAAAAGGGCGTGTGTTTAGGCAAACACACTACCGTGGTCATTACTTACAAGTGGCTAAACTGATGTATAACTGAATGGGCTTGGTTTAATTTTGATAATTGGCAGAGCAACGTGGTTCTGGTGAAAATGATGTTGTGGCAATATTGCTGTTGTTGTTGTAGCTATTGAGTTATATCATAATAGTTTGATGGCTGATTGGATTTAATAATGATTCTGTTAGTGCGTTGACATTCTATCAGGTTCCAAAGTGTTGTTGTCATTCTGGTTTTTGTTAACTATATTTTTATAATATGTCGTTTTTTCGTTGTTGTTGTTGCGAATATAACTTTGTGGCGCATGTTTAGAGTGTGACAAACGGTGACTGCATGAATCATCGTCGGCCGATTAAAGTACAAACTGACAGTTGCAATTTATATTAATATAATGTGCACCCACACATGCACAAACAGTTACACACCACTGTATTCGTTATTTGCATACAATTTATTTGGTTTAGAATTGCCTACAAATTGTATTAACGCAAACAGTGCAAAAAAAGTGACAGAGTAAAACGTGCGCAGCCTAAAAGCAACAGCATGTAACCTAAGCAAGCTACTAAAAAACTATTTTGCGCAACAATAACACAGAAATTTTAACGTTAACACTCCAAAGACCGAATGCGCATGCAAAAGCGAGCAAACCAGCGAAATTCTTAGGAGCTGCAAATTAATTACAAGTGAATTTTGAAGAAAGTATAAATAACACTTACGAATATAAAGGCTTCAATGAAAGCAATGTAGGGCATTTTAAATAATAATTGGCCGGAATGAACACTTTCATGAGAAGAAATCTAATTTTAACTCTTAGTTTTCCCTGACTTTCAGTTTAATTTAACTTTTACCTATCCTCCTCTGCTTAAAAAATATCTTTCTATGGGCCCAGTAGACGGTAGGAGGCAGGCGGCTTAAGAAATATGTATGTGCGCTTGTTGTTTTCAAGGGATCGCACTTTTACGCCTCGCTTATATTTCTCGCAAAATTGTAACGCGCATAATGCGCACGGTGCACTAATGAAGCTCTGATCTCCCAATTACTAACAGACAAATATTCCAAACAAACAACAGGAAGAGTACTACAACAATATTAAGAACGAACAATAAGGACGTCATAAGAGTCAGTGCAGATACTGCCACCTCTCAAGGAATTAGCAAATTTTTCATTTTAACAACAAAAGCTTCCATTGAATTCACCAAATACAAAAAACACAATATTCATACCCATTCACAGCCATATCAACATTGTGTAAAATACTCACTTCTCAATTCAAAACTAAGCCTTTGTTGGTTCTAAATAAATTCAGTGCATCCAACCTCGATCGATTATTATCGTATCGTATCGATGTCTGGTTTGTATGGCACAAAACCATAGAAAAATGCGTGAACTTTTGGTATTTATCGATACAACATCAAATAACAATGAGATAACATGAAATTTAAATGTTTCAAATGTTGGAATAGAATGGACGCAACGTAGAAGTAGCCCAGTAAAACGCGTTGCAACGCAGCGCAACGCATTTGTTTAACACGTCGAAGTCGGGTCATATAAATTTTCAAGCGAAGCTTCAGGTGGTTTCATCACTACATCTAGCAGAAGACAAATATTTTCAGTGATATTTATAAATGAAAAATGTACCGTAAGAGGGCGTGCTAAATTGGAATGAACTTAAAACTAGGATAACATTAAAGTAACCTTATGAGTTAATCGTTAATATATATTCGTTATGGCAGTATATTTATAACAAACGAGTATTTGCTCCCACGTTTTCCATTATTATCGACTCATCACATACTTTTTAAATTCATCGTTTTACTTTTTCAAATAATATAAAATCAAGCTATTCGTTATGGTTTTAAATTATCCACTAAAGAAATAAAGACAACACGGCACGACCGGTGGTGCACATGACATGACATGACCTTCAACGTGTTAAACATGAAAATAAAATGAAATTAACATGCCGGCGTTGACAAGATGTAGAAGAAACAGGAAGAAGAGGAACAAGAGGTAAGTTCTCAAGCAAAACTGAACAACTAACTACAAACTGAAATATTTAAAATACTGGTCAATAAGGATTAAAAATCTGGAAATTCAGAATGCAAAAGAAACTGAAACTAATTTATCCTGCTACTTTATATACCCAAATCATTTTCTCGGTTTCTGTTCTCTAGGCTTCATAGAAAGGAATAACCAATTTTTCTTTAATCTTTTCCATTACATATTCAACCACAAAATCATTCCCTTATATACCATTAATACACTGGCCCAATTTGCTGAATTTTTTGCTTATCTTTGTTGGAATGATTTATCGTAACCTTAACTCGACTTGGCTTCTTACGTATTCTCTAACTTCGCTTTTAAGCCTCCATAATCAAGAAATTACATTGGCAAATATTGGTGGGTACGACTTCGATGATACACACACTTTGTTGACGAACAAACTATAGAACAAAAAATAGAACAAAACCAAATACGATCATAGTAAGAATGTCGCCTGTATCTATATTTCTGAAACGCATTAAGAGTGAACGATATAGAAAATTGTTGGCTACCGGATGATCACCCGATATCGGCGCCAATCCGATTACCTAATTAGCATTTTAAAAAGCCATGCTAGCGAACGACATATACAGAGAATGCGTTTCACAATTTCCTTGCACAGTGGACCGGAAATGAAATTCGTCTACCAAAAATCTTTAACTTTTGAATGGATTCAAGTCTTATAATTTTCTAAAGTAACATGTAATATTACTGTATTGATACAAAGTTTGCATCGTTAAACATCTTTGGTTGGCTACATCGCCATCATTGCGTTTAACTGCTAGTTTGGTGAAAATAGTTTGTGTTCATTGTAATAAGCCTAGAAGCAATCACTATTCTCCCCAAAATTTGAAACAATTCGAAGAAATCCGAATTATATTTTAAATAAAATATTTCAATATAATTTCAGTGTCTAAACAAGGAAATTTAAGGCCACGTATTACCTCTTCATTAAATGAATTATCTGATTATATTTAAGGCTGATTGTATTTTTTTCTTCTTAATTTATGTTTTAGTTTTAATTACTTAAGCTAAATCTGAACAAAGTCTCGTAAAGTTTTTTGCTACCTTGAATTTGTTTTTGATTTTTGACATTCATTCTTCATGATAGAATTGTGCCACTTGCATGTATCCTCTATTATTGTCAGTTCTCACTTTCTTGACTCAATTTCAAATTAAATTTTAATGATAGGGAATCATTAAAATTTTTGTTGGCCGAAAGAAATGATGGGAACATTTTTAACACTCGTTCCGACATTTCGGAAGTCTTCGAAAGGTGAGCAGCTAAGATGATGCTTGCAGATAAGACAGAAAAGAAAAGCAACAAAAAATTAAATTCAAATAAAGCTAATATAGTGTACTAGAATAAAAAATAAATTATTTTAATGTTCCTTTTAAGTTTGAAATTATTTTAAAAATAATTACAATCGAGTCAATTAAATTGCTCTACTCTTTATTCAGTGAGTGTTTGCAGATGCTAAGTAAAACATTATTAGAAGACTACAAAGTTAACTAAAAGAAACACAATCAAATAAGGAGAACCATAATAATAGAAGCTACACTAGAGTAACGTTAACAAAAATCGTGTGAGCGAAACTTTTCGACTGTCATAATAATTCAATGTATTAAATTTAACATACCTTTCTTTCCATTTGAAGTGATTACGAAGAAAGAGGATATTCTTTTTGACTGCTAATCAGTTAAGCCATTATGATGCAAGTAGCTCAAACTCTGGAATTTGAAGCGATAAATACGAGAAAGCGGAACCTTGTCACACTAACTATAATATCGAAGACTAAATGTGCTTGCGAGAAGGATACAAAGTAACCTTTTGGGAGAAACTCTGAACATTCTGTGAATTCGTTTCCGTCAAAGAGGAATAGAAATATCATTAAAAATCGGGCAATGCGAACTAAATACAGTTTTAAATTACCGATTATAAAAAGGCAAGGCACAAAACATTAGCTGAAGGAAAACATGAGAAAAGTCGATTTAACGTCTTATTTTGAAACTTTGATGCACAGACTTTGAATATTTACTATACTATTCAGTATAGTAATATTGCTATACTGACAAATAATCTATTTAAACAAAAAATATTATTTGATTGCTATAAAATTCGAAAGGAATCTGAAGTATTTTATAGCACACCTATTACCTGAAGTATTAGAAGTTTAATAAACCTCAAGGTTTAAACCTTAGGTTGGGAGAAGATAGATTGGAAGGGTGAAGCAGAGAGCAGAAGGCAAAAACCTCGTTCTTTAGAATACCTCTTACCGTATACTAAAATACCGCATTGTAATTGAGCGGAAACAGCTCATAACTCAAACGATCATCTACGGATATGAATGTCCTTTTGACGTTACGTTCAAATATTTGGTGTTAATCCGGCTGTTGTCGCTACGTAAATGAGAAAAAGGAATATAATAAAAACATACTCTACTCATTTTGTTATTGCTGTGAGTTCATATCCATAATATTTATTTAATTCATAAATTAATAAAATCGAGTGTCATACGTGCGCAGTACTTCGTTATTGTGTTTGCGACTTCTTGAGATTACTGAAGCTTTGCCGTTTTTGTTGTTATTAACGCTATCAATTTCATTCTGTAGATTTTTCTTTCATGCTTTTCTTTATTTTCATTTTACTTTTTGGACTGTGTTCGCGTACGCGCACGCGTACGTGCTCTGTTAAAAATATTACCTGAAATGCATACAGACGTGTGTGCTTACTTCGCTGCTTCATGACGTTTTTATATTCTTTGCGTTTTGTTTGGTTTAATTCACTTTAATCTTTCATCAAAAAATCCAGTAGCAAAGGAAATCGAATTATTGTTTCTCCTCTTTTTTTGTCATTTCGTTTCAATTCATGTAATTCATATTCTTGGATTTGCTTGATATCTTGATTTTAGAAGCACCACGGTGCACCATGATTTGTGCTTCTTTTACCTCACGCTTTCGTCTTCACCTCCTTTGCCTTCATTCCTGCTTTTAGTTCTTTTACTACTTGTTATATGCAGAAACTGTAACCAAACAATAAATCAATTGACAGTAAATTATATTAATGTTTTTTCAGGGCTAAAATTTTTGTTGTTGTTCCAGCTTGTTGTTGTAGCTTGTATTGCGGGTGGTGTGGTTAAAATGCTTCTTCCTGCGAGCCTTCTGTCGGATTCCTACAACCACTACTATTCAACAATGGTTGTAAAAACGCTATTGCTGCTTTTGTTATTAAAACCACTGCTGCTGTTGCTGCTGTTACGCTTGCATTTATTGTACCTGAAATGCACTCTACGACCCGCATACTAATTGATTTCCACCTATTTTCTAACGTTCTACTCATTCGTTTTTATTTTGCGTAGAGCAGCGGATGTGTATGTCGTTAAATTCAAATTAAATGGTTAAAAGACTCGTCCCTCAAGAATAAAAGAAAAAAATTGTCTTTAAATAAATTATAATATAAAAGAATAAACGGGAAGAAATCACAACCAACTTATTTTGAATATAATTATTTTTATTCGAATTTACGTTCATCCATACTCTTCACAAAGAGGCATCACCGGAGTAATGAAGGGACTTCACAGTATTATCGACGCAAACACCAACGTCGCCGTAAGGTGAACGACAGTTTTTAAAAACGACAAGTTCTGAAGTAAGGACAAGTTCTTGGCAATGAATTAAATCGCATGGATTTTGATTGAATCGCTGCATTGGCATATTAACGACTCTTTTGGGCTGTCACTGACACTAATGTATGTCAGACAGAACGAATCGATATCATATTATATTTATTAACCGAATTTATTGTTACCTCGGGGTTACACAACTTTTTAATAAATCCACATAAATTAGAAATGAAGGTTGATTAAATACTGACAAATTTCATTTTTTATATATCATTGAAGGACATATATTAAAAGTCGAAGATTTTATTATTTGAAAGACTGTTATTGATCGAATAGAAATTAATTGTAAACGGATAGATTGGAAAAGTGTTGGATATATGATGACAAAAATGCGAACAATTTTGAAATTTAATGCGTTCTGCAAAGGGTTTTTAAACAACATCCGCCACCTCTCGTCAATTTATGTTTGATAAAGCGAATTCAGAGAAGTGCCGTCGCAAAACTTTTTTATTCTATCTGCTCATGTTCGAATATTTTAGATCTTCCAAGAACGAAAAAAATTAAATCAAATTTGTTGAATGAGCGGGAAATCCTTCAGTAAACTCGCAAAAACAATTTGTTTAATGGTGTGGCTATAAACGCATCCCACGCACATGTTGGATCATAGGACAATGCGACGGTCACAAAACTATTATTTGCAATTAAAATTAGGCCCCATTCAATGTTTTTTAAAGTTTGTGAAATTACGAAACAAAATACAAAAAAACGACATCTTTTCAAAACTATAAACACTACTATTATTTTTATTTGTTGCCATTGTAACTCATTGTACCCCATTGGCTTGCAACATTACGGTTATCTGCAAGGACGAATTATGAAATAGCTCGGACGTTGGTTTATATTTGCATGGACACGTACGTTTTATGGGATTTATTGTTTCTTATATTATTTATATCTTTCGGCAGAAACACTCTTTAAAATATCTTTCTTTCTTTGAATTGTGAACCGAATTTAAAGTTGATAATAAACACTGGAATTAAAAATACTGTAGAGCATAAATCTAGAATTTCTTAATTTATTTACTTTATTTATTGTAATATAAATTCCATTTGATTGTGGGGAATTTGTGGATCTTTAAACGCCTCACGAGGTAACACATAATAATTCACCTACGAAACTGTCACACAATAACGGGTACGTAATATTACGTCAATTAGAAGGTGATGGTGACTCAGTTCTGCTCTGGTTACAAAATATTTCACATCATACCAAAAGCAAGCAGTCGACAAGTTGAGCCTCCGTAGGCTTCATAAGTCCATTTGATATTCTGTTGACCGTTTCTACCCTGCTGTTGCTCTCGTTCTCTTTTTCTTCAGAAATAACAAAATTTTTATAGATTTTTCTTAATTTTTACGATAGCTCATTCTTTTGTTTTGGCTCGATCCCAGACTATTTCAGATTGGACCTCAAGGAGTGATGCCATGCAGCCCTTCCATGGTGTTGCACTGCGGTGTTCCACGACCGCACATGTCGTGCTGCGGTGTTGCTTGACCGCAGAAAATTAATTTGTGCCCAAGCGCCTCTTTCTCTGTCATGATACACGGTACTCACAGACCCAGTTGGTGTCGCAATACATTTACGTTTCTCATCGCCACTTGCTGTTCCAATTGTTTTTGTGTTTTTAATAGTGTTGTTGTTAAATTTTTTAGGATTTTTCATATTATCTGGTTATATAAAAACCTTAACGAGGTTGATATTTATCTACGATGATGAAGATGATTATTTGTTTTTCCTTGTTTTATGTTGCATGGCAGTTCATATGTTGCTCATCACAGTGAACTATTGTTAAATGCCTATTATAACGAAATAAAATTAGAACTGCAGACATGTTTGTTTTTCAATACTATTACTTGCTCGTAGTCTTCGTGGATTAGAGCTAGTTTTCTGGCGCTTATGGGATTTTTATTATTCTCAAGTTAGCTATAAAAACTAAGGAATGTTCTTCGAGATCTAATAGAAAAAATATGAGTCATTATCAAATGCTATTAATGTCAAGAAATGATATTGATCTTGTTAATCGCTGCAGGATATTTAGAACATATTTCAACTCGTTTTAACATTAATAGAAGAGGTGCAGTCGGGTCAAAGGCGGTCAACACGTGGCGCCACAAATCAGACTGTTATAATTCTTTTAATAAGTATTGTTCAAATACTGGATATAAAAAATATGTAATAATTAAACGATGCATAAATATCCAAAATATTTTGTGGATGTATTACAAGAGATTGAAAGTATCTGAAAGATATAACCGAACTTTTTTACAGGAATTGGAAAATATTAATACAAATGTGAAAACGTTAAATTCGTGACTCTTACACATTTTATTCGGCCTTCTGCTTCCTATATGTCTTATTTGTCTGTTAGTGGTTTTACTGATCCGAAATTCAGTCAGGCAGCTTATTCATCCACGATGTCTGTTCTTCTTTTTAGTCAAAGACCGGCGGGTGGTGCCACAGCGACACATTGCTTCGATCACTTGAGTATGATTAATGCCATAATTTAATAAATATTGTTCCCTTTGATTATTGTTGTTGTTATTTTGTTTGACTTGTGTCATAGTGCGTTCAAGCCAAAACAAACACAGAACCAAAATCAGTATTCGGTCGACGCGCACCGAGAGATTGACCGAAATTTCGTAGCCATTCAATAAATTAAAGCGAGCGATGATAAATAAAGAAAGAAGAACAATGGGATTAGAAGATGATCGCGGAAGAAAGAGTAAGAGACGGGAAACAACAATACAGAAACATGTACCACGAACTTGTTTTCTTTTCCCTTAACGCTACTTCATTTCCATCGAGTCAAAAGTGATTCTACTTCTTTTTATTGGAGAGCTGTTGGTCTGAAAGAGTTCAATTACAGAACAAATTATTGCGTTGTGCAAATAACGCATGAAACCATATACCACTAAAAACTTAAGCCATTTTAAATCTAACACCAAAAACGAACAATAAAAGTGCATTATACGTTGCCATGTGGAGAATCAGAAAGACCATAATCACAACAATTTTATCGAAGTCAAACTTTTAGTATTTATTTAATAGGTCATGTTGCTGTTGTAACTGTTGCTCTTTAGATGTGTCTTTAGATGTGGTTTCGTAGGCGCAAAAGGACTCAACGGCTCTCCCTGACTGAAAACCAGATCAAACTTTTGTAATAGAATCTGACGGAAACAGACTGAATAGAGATTAACCGAAAATTACTCTATATTTAAATAAGCGTTTTATGATTTGTTTTTAAATAAGCGTTTTATTTCAATTTAATCCTAAAAAAATAAATCAATGTTGATTATCATGCACATACGACCGTTAACTAACACCGGAAGTAGTGTCCGAAAAACAAAAAGGGTAAACTTTTAAAAACGTTTGAAATAAGAAAACATGAAATAAGAAAATTTTACAAGATGTCAAAAACGTAACAAAGTGATTACGCTATCTTTAAGAAACGACATTGTATTAAGTGAGGGAGTGGTCAAAAATTCTCTGGCATTTTCAAAATTTGTGCGTTAGGACTTTGGAATTTTTGGGTTTTCTATTTGGGATTCCTAGTCCTGAGAAGCAAATCCCTTACACCTCGGCGTATCGTTGGGACTTCACAGTTCTCGGATTTTCGCGCAACCAGAAAAAGACGTGTTTAATAAAGAAAATTTTCTCATCTCTTGTGCGTTTTATCCTTAACACGGTAAACACCATGATACAAATAGCCCCGATGACGACAACTGAGTATATCACGAAAATATCGCTCAGATCGTACGAATATTCTATAAAATATAATTATACTTCAATCTTTGCGTCTCTAAATATATGTTTTATGTGTTCTTGTGTTGGCCTCCCTGATAGTATTCTTATCCAAAGCCGAGCAAGATTTAATTCGAGGCGCTCTTTAAGCTAAATTAATTGAAAGAATTATTGCGCTCTTATAACTTTATTTCAATCCAATATAGAAACAAATTTACAACATTTGAATTTTAAGTCTAGATATCTCAAATTTCCGAACAGAAAAAGGAACTATTTGATTTGTAAACTATCTCAAAATAAACAAAGTCATCATTTCAAAATGTATCTTAGGAACCTGCGAGTATCCGACCCTGCTGCGATTGTATGTTGTTGCTTTTGGCAGTGCGTTTATTGAGTACACGCCTAATCGCTTGCCAAGTGTTGCTAAATATCGCACAGATTGCTTGTTTTTATTTGTCGCCCTTTGTTTTTAACTGAATGTTGCAAATGTAGCTTCCGCAGTGCTGCCTCTTACACGTTGTACTTTTCTCTTTGCGTCTTGACCTTCGTTGGACCTCATCTGGAACTTGATTAATTTATAGCTCAATAGTCACAAAAATGAAAAACCTAGAATCCGTGTAAACACCGTTCTCTTATATCTATTATACTTTCTTTCCACCTCTTACCTCTCTCTGCCCATGACGTTGCCCAAATTACAGACCATTTCATAGCTCTCTCTCTCTCTCTCTCTAAGCATGTAACAATTTTTAATCTCAAGTTTGTTTCTATAGTCTTTTGAATCTATATTCTTCAGAGAATTCCACTAATTCCTTCCATACCCTCACGAATAAAATAAAATTACACTATATAATCTAACTGAAATTAGTCAAGGGAAAAGCATTTTCTTTCCCAATTACCATTGACCAATCATCCTCTTAAAACGCTCTTATATCGATACATTTATTGTAGATTAATTTATAGCAAATAAAAAATATCCTAATAATGTGTTTAAAAATTCGACAACTTTGAACATTAAACAAAATTACGGATCAACGATTCAAAGAAAAAATTGTAATAAGAGGGGGAGGAGAAGAAGAAGAGGGAGAACATGAAGAAATAAAATTGAAATGTGTCAGCTACATAAGTACCCGATTTCGATTTTTGCTTGAATTATCGTTAAGGCTTGGTTCTTGCTGTTCAATTATTTTGGTTTTCAAAAATTATTGAACACCAAGTAAGAATATTAACTTCGCCCTAGCAGAAGCTTTATAACCCATACAAGTAATATGCATTTAAAGTTCGGCGTCACAGTGGGCGACGCACGCCAAATTTAATATAATATTTCATGTTTCTTAATTTAGAACTAATAATTCATTTTCAATAAAACTTTTCTAAAAAGACGCAAACATTATCATCGTCAAAGCGTTAATCTCTTTCATCAGTTATTTTTATATTTTTTCATCATTTGGTTACCCATTTGATTGCTAATTAATTAATTAATAATTTATGCGATTGAACCGCCTGGTTTCTTGGTCTCTGCTAAGCAACGCCCTACTAACGTTAAATCAGTTACCATTGGGCGCACAATTTGAGACCAATACAGGCTGTTCCTTAGTTTATGTGTTTTAAGCAGTTCTGGCCGCCGAGGTATGTACTTGCTTTTAATTCAGCGATTAAAATTCCACACCAAACGCTTACTGACTGTTATGTCGCTTAATATTTAGTTTCTTATTTGAAACAGCACGTGCGTGTTTATACTCTTCCCTAGATCACCGGGGATCGTCGTCGTATCAAGCTACGACAGCGAGAACGATAAGTACAGAGCAACTTAGTCATTGTACAGAATAGAGCAATACGAAAGCTTCAATTTTCTTATATATTTATATATATATATATATATATATATATATATATATATATATATATATATATATATATATATATATATATATATATATATATATATATATATATATATATATATATATATATATATATATATATATATATATATATATATATATATATATATATATATATATATATATATATATATATATATATATATATATATATATATATATATATATATATATATATATATATATATATATATATATATATATATATATATATATATATATATATATATATATATATATATATATATATATATATATATATATATATATATATATATATATATATATATATATATATATATATATATATATATATATATATATATATATATATATATATATATATATATATATATATATATATATATATATATATATATATATATATATATATATATATATATATATATATATATATATATATATATATATATATATATATATATATATATATATATATATATATATATATATATATATATATATATATATATATATATATATATATATATATATATATATATATATATATATATATATATATATATATATATATATATATATATATATATATATATATATATATATATATATATATATATATATATATATATATATATATATATATTATATATAATATATATATATATATATATATATATATATATATATATATATATATATATATATATATATATATATATATATATATATATATATATATATATATATATATATATATATATATATATATATATATATATATATATATATATATATATATATATATATATATATATATATATATATATATATATATATATATATATATATATATATATATATATATATATATATATATATATATATATATATATATATATATATATATATATATATATATATATATATATATATATATATATATATATATATATATATATATATATATATATATATATATATATATATATATATATATATATATATATATATATATATATATATATATATATATATATATATATATATATATATATATATATATATATATATATATATATATATATATATATATATATATATATATATATATATATATTATATATATATATATATATATATATATATATATATATATATATATATATATATATATATATATATATATATATATATATATATATATATATATATATATATATATATATATATATATATATATATATATATATATATATATATATATATATATATATATATATATATATATATATATATATATATATATATATATATATATATATATATATATATATATATATATATATATATATATATATATATATATATATATATATATATATATATATATATATATATATATATATATATATATATATATATATATATATATATATATATATATATATATATATATATATATATATATATATATATATATATATATATATATATATATATATATATATATATATATATATATATATATATATATATATATATATATATATATATATATATATATATATATATATATATATATATATATATATATATATATATATATATATAAGAAAGTATGGCAATTAATTTGGATGCAATATAAATTTTATAAATCATTAAAATCATGAAGCAAATCATGATCATTCTTAAGCAGATTGTTTTAAACTTTCGAGGTTGGCAAACTCGACAATAGTGGGTGTCTGACACCACCGCCCTGAGTGTCTCGTCGCACTATCTGTATTTATACGGAGTATGCGTTGGTTACGTCATACTTACAAGCTATCGTCGATCTTCGAATTCGTGTTCGTGTCTTAAATCTTTTAAATCAATTCGTGTCTTAAATTTGCGATAAGAAAAACAACAATATCTTAGTATTTAAACATTTTAAAAATTTTATTAAATTTATTTTGAAACTAATACTTGCCGCATTAAAAAAATTAACTATAAATACGTCGGTAACGAAATAATTCTACATATTTACAAATTCTTTTACCAGGATTGCGGGATTTAGACTTTTCGAAATTGGCTTTCAAACATTAAACTAAACAAAGCTTTCAAGACAAGATATAAACAAACCAGCGTTACGATTTCGATTTATTAAAAAGTTTTCTAACTAAATAATATTTAAAATTAATTTTTGGAATGATAGAACGCGTTTTCCCTTTTTATTTGTTATGCACGAGGCGGTGAACACGACTGTTTACATATAAATGTAAAGTCAGTATCTGTATTGTAAGTAGATATGCACGAAACCCAACAGAAGCATGCAACAAAAAAGTTACATTTTCTGCGAAGATATCTCTATGACCGCAATAACAAGAGCAGCAGCAACAACGGCTATCAGTAGCCTCACAGACGATGATGATGATACTGATGATGTTGACGATGGTACCCATAACATCGGCGACAAAAAATTCAACGAGAATTCACTTAGATCTCCTCTGCACCAGAGTTATCAAACACACACGAAAATGCCGCGTACATTGGTTGGATTGTTTGGAAAGCGACTGTAACCTTGTGATTCCGTTACCAGCTTCTGCCGCTTGACCATACCCTCAGCGGTATCATCGGAAGAGGTGTCGGATCCGAGCTCACTGAGTTGATAAAATTTACGCCGCGTTGTAGCACTAAGCGTTGCATGACGTAATTCCTCCTCACTGACGTCACTTTCGCCGACGCTGGCATCGAAACTCTGGGCCGAACTGTGTGACGCCTTCATGCTTAGATCCATGGGACAGTCCTGATGATCGTCGGCAGTGCAGCGACTGCGGCTCTTTGAGACCTTCCGTATTGTCTCGGCGTTGACGGAACACACTGAAACAGGTGAAAGCGCTTGCATGGAGCCGTCAAGGGTTATATGTAGTGGCGGTGTCATAGTTTGCGTACTAGTGATCCCTTGTGGACTGCAGGGTTGACTTTTTGGTGGCGTAGCTGCGATCGCCACAGGCAAACTGTTGGGCGTCGCTCCCTGTTTGGGGCTGGAAACGACTTGCATAGCACGTATAGTGATGGCACTATGAATTTCGTGCGAACCAAGGAATGACGATGATGATTGGTGTGGAGACAATTGGTCTTCATCACCAGAGACACAGAGTAAGGGAGACTGGCAAGCCGATATTGCGCTTCGTTCTTCATTAGTAGCTTGACTGTGATAACCGCTTGACTGTGATATAGCAGTTGGGTGATAACCGGGGAAAAATAAATGCGATGGCGGTAGAGGGTAGGTGGGCTGCGGTCCTGGGAAACCATTAATCATATTAAAAAACGGAAGAGCAGCAGCAGCAGCTGCTGCCGCGTTGCCATCGGTGGTGTGACGTGCACCAGCGACAGCGGCCGCAGAGAGGAAGGGCGACATTTCGGGTAGGTAGTTTGGATAGCTCAAAAGACCGCTCATGTGTGGAACAAAATGTGGGGAGTGCTGCTGTTGTTGTTGCTGTTGATGGTGATGAAAATGTTGTTGTGCAGCTACAGCAGCAACGGTAGCTAAGTCCCCAAAGCCACTAGATGATGCAACAACGGTACCGGCCTTGTTAGCTGCCTCAACAGCTTGCTGTTGCTGCTCTTGCAGCAAACAATGAATCTTGAACCAATTAGAACGCCTGCCGTACCGTGAACCACCCTTTGACATACCGACGGTATAACATTTGCGAAGGCGGCAGGCTTTGCACGTGGTACGATTCTTTTTGTCGATGATGCATTTGCCGCCATTCTTACATTCACTTATCGAAGAAAGATTATTGTACGAACGTCCAAAAAATGACTGTAAGCAAAGTGAGAGATAAATTAAGTTCATTGTGTTTATTAACACTTTGATGCTCTAGAAACAAAGGGACAACACATAGAAAAGCCATATGGCTACTGAGCTTACCTTGCAGCCTTCACAAGTAAAGGCACCAAAATGAAAGCCAGCAGCAGGTTCACCGCAAACCTTGCAAATTTGATTCATCTGAAAGGAGCGAAGGCAATTATTGTAATATCGAAATTCGTACGATTATGGTGTTGAGTATTTAAGAAATTTACTTTCAAAAAATTATTGGTCTTTCAAGATCATCTCTTACTGAATCTCTTAAGATTCAGTATTTTTATATAAACAGAGATCGCTGTCCCTACTGACGCCGTAATTATTTCTGTGAAATTTTTGAAGCAGTTATCGCACGATGGCACTGTAAATGAAACTGTAACTTGCCCGTAATTGCCAATTTCGAGGACGAAAAATCGGTTTGCAGATATGATGCAATGTTAAATTTTTTTCATCGTAAACAAAATTGGTTTGACGACTAAGAAAACTAGCAGACAATCACTCAATAAAAGGGAAAGGAAAAAACTAACTGTTATAAAAAATTCTAACATTTTTAAAGATTTTCGTATCCTTGATTTAGAAAAAAATAAACCACGCTGTAAAAAATATTTGCACTTTTTCACTTGGAAAACATTCCTCAGTTGTTTTTATTGATGATAAATTTTGAAAAATGTATACAGATTCCAGGAAGCACAGCATGGGAAAGGCAGACTATAAACATGAATGGGCTTATTTTGTATGACTTCAATTCTAATTTTCGTAGAAATCTTTAAAAATGCGTTAAAGTGTAACAAAATTGTATTGGAAATTTCGTTTACTATAAGTTGAATTTTATTGAGTGTTAATTAAATTCGTTAGCTGTAAATTCTTAATCAAGTTAATACTAAAATTGCTTGCAAAAGTCACAGATAATGGAAAAAATTTTAATACAAATAAAAATGTGTAGTAGAAGTTTAATGAATCAGGCGTGATGCATAAATTACTATTTAATTATTTTATTTTTCACCACTGGAATATCTGTGGTAAAATTATGACTTTCATAAAAGTTAGTGAGGTTATTATCACTGCTTTTACTAAATATATCTCCTTTTAATTTTTTTAAATACGTTGTAATTAAATTGAACAAATTTTTCATGTGTAATATTTTTTGTTTCTCTCTGCAACGAACGATTTCCGGGAGAGAGAGGATGCGTGGAAGAGCACATAAGCAAGTGCACAAATCATATTTAGCTTTTCATGGAAAGGATTGTATTTTCTTTTCTAATTTCACGTTTTAAACCCATTAAACCTATTCTTGATTCTTTGGCTTAGATACCATTGATTTTGTTCTTGAATTTTCGATATTTAGATCCTTTCAAAAACTCTGCCAAATATATTTAAAGAAATTTTAAATTCATTTACCTTATTTATTTTATTTTGGTGTGCAGTCAGAATGATATTGTTTATACCTTACTTTCGTTTCACTGTTTGAAATTTAATGAACATTTTTCAAGAATTTTACAAATATACAAATTAATTTACAAATAATTTTGTTAACTTTATGAAACTATTAAATTTATGAAATTAACAAAATTTCGTTATTCTTTTTTATACTTCGTTCTCGTATATTAATTCTGATTATTTATTAATAACTGTGTGGCGTTTTTGAAGGGTCTTTAGAATTTACTAATAATTTCTGCACTAAATACTCCTTATGATATCATTACACTAAATAAACACCATTTGTTCTTCTTTATAGGACCATTTTGTACTTTTGATTAGCAGCGTTTTCGTGTTAATTTATTAATGTCTCTGAGTACGTCTTAGTTCCTTGTTTTTCTTCACAAACTCGCGCTCTTAACCATTGAGTAATTCACACTTCAACCACTAGCACACGACTGACTCTTCGATATTGCTTAAGTCAGACTTGAAGACATATTCTGATGTTGGACTGTATGGTGCTATCGTGTATGTACAATTGCGTCTGTCAAGAAATCAATAATAACAACAAAAACTACGGAGATGATCCTAAGAAGATCTTCGCTTTGCTTTAAGTGAATTTTAATTTTAAGTGAGCAACGACGAGTAACGATCGGCTGATCTGCTTCCGACTGGTTGGTTAGCAGTGGGACATATTGGATATTGCTGTTGCAGTTTGGTACCTGGTACTGGCTGTTGATCCGCTTTACCTCTGGTTTTAACTGACACACCTATTTTGTGATCACTGTTAACTTTTGCTCTTAGCTGTACAGATGCACGGATAAGGCTATAAAATTACAGAAACTAAAACAACAGTAGCAGCGTTAACCTGGACAGTTGCGCACCACACAATCAACGCATACTCTCTCTCTCATTCTGTTATTATACGAACTCTATAACCGAAGAATTCCTTATTCTCTTTCTAATTCTACCGTTCAATTTATTTGTTTTCTCTGCTGCTGTTAATTAAATTTAAAAATTTAAGAGAAGGCTATTTGCTCCGGAAAAATGTTAGTCTGCCGATTATCATGCCGCTACAAAATATATTAATTGCAGCGTTCGGCTTTGTGTTTTTGTGTATCGAATTTATTGCTTTTGTGGGGCTATATTTATCTTTATTGTTGTCACTATTAATACCATTCTCTCGAATATTGCCATCTCTACACGACTTTATTGGTGATGCTGGCATTTTTGGTATTTTAAGTGCCTTCAAAATATATTCCACCAATATATTTTACCCATATTTCTTTTTTTGTGATGCTTAGTTTCCTCTGCCTTCATTTGAAACCATTTCTTGTACGCTTTCTTTCCTGTTTGTTTTGCCTCTTTTGGGTGGAGTTTTGCGCAATTTATGGCAGGTGATATAAACATACGTCGTACACTGCGTCTCGGCGTCGTTATATGTTTTATTTCTTATATCTTATATATATATATATATATATATATATATATATATATATATATATATATATATATATATATATATATATATATATATATATATATATATATATATATATATATATATATATATATATATATATATATATATATATATATATATATATATATATATATATATATATATATATATATATATATATATATATATATATATATATATATATATATATATATATATATATATATATATATATATATATATATATATATATATATATATATATATATATATATATATATATATATATATATATATATATATATATATATATATATATATATATATATATATATATATATATATTATAAACATTAAAACTGACTCTGTTTGGCAACTTGTTAATACATCCGGTTATTCGTTCAATGTTTTTATATTGCATCATTAATTTTTTTGCAAATACGAGATCGATGATTTCTTCTCTGTTTAATTCGAATTTGTAATAATGTGATCGAATAATCGAGTGATCGGATAATAGAGTAATAGAGAGTTTGGTCGAGGAATCGTCTGAGATCTATCACCAAAGCAACTGCAACATAAAAATGATCAAGTACATTTTTGAAAGAACAAAGTTTCGAATGTTTTGTACGCTTACAATAATTATAGCTTAAAAACTGCGCAGAAGAATAACAATAAAGGCAGACTTAGGAGAACGCGAAGACAAAACTCCAACAACAAACATCTAAAATAACATGAATATTAATCATTATAAAAAAAGAGAACAAACAAACAAAGCACAAAAAACGACAGAAACCCGTTTGCGAATCTCGTGTTTTGCTCGAACAAAAAAATGTTAATCAGCAACTAAACATTCAAAATAAGAGACGAAAATGATTGATCTGCCGTAATTATTTATAAACAGTTCATAGACAACTACACAAACAATATTAAGAAAGTAACAACAACACAGGCAACAACAGCAACCACAACACAAATAAAATTAATGCCATTATTAAAACTAGATACAAATTATTCAAGGTGGAAATGGAGTCATCATGATCATAAAAACAACATCATCAATGCAGTATAGATCGGCCTTTCCATCACTGCAGTCATTGGCACTTATACACAATCAGATGTTTCGTTATTAAATATTGAATAATTCTATACGTGCACATAAAATAATTGCGAAATTTTAAACAAGACTTTATTATCATTAGAATCATCATAACCACAATAATGATAATTACTTAGCATATTAATGAAACTTGTTACCAGTTTGACTCACAAGTCGAAGCTTTATTCCAGCAAACCGTGATAATCGCTAATCCCGCAAGCATAATTATCACCATCATTAAAAAATATAAAGTAAATTAATACAAATTGTTACCTAGCTCTTAAATTAACTTTGAAATTTTCTATAATCATCATTTTTTGATCATTGCAGTGACAATTAAACAACAATAAAGGACGACCATCGTAATCATCATGTTTAAAACAAGATATGCTGCACAAACCATATGATCTTAATGTTGGTTATTACAATAAAGCAAATATACAACACGTTAGTTTAGATTACGCTATCATTAGATAGAGGATGGCTATCATTGGATTAGATATTATTGTTCCCCATATTTTGTGCTCCCTTCTATTAAAAAGCATTTGTGCCCACAAACACCTGCTAATATTCCTCAAAATGGTGCAGAATTTAATCAGAACGTGCTGTATTTATAATGGCTACAGTTAACTCAACCTAGTTTGTGACAACTATTACTATTATTGGTGACAATCTCACCGATTATGTAAACGGAAATTTAATAATTCTAATTCTTTTCGCATTTTTCGCAATTTTTTTTCCATTACGGCCGACTGCCGTAATGGATTATATTATAAAGATCGCAATTTTGACAGTTTTGGTAAGGAATTATATTATTGCAGTTGTTGGTATCAATGTAAATTTAGTCAATCAATAGTATTAGCATACCAACAGCTCAATAATTTTAGTGATCTATCAAAACGATATTGTACGAGTATATTAATTGCAAGCTTTTTTATAACTTTGTCTATTACGAATATCGTGATAAACTTACCTAAAACATTTATTTAGCAGACTTCTTTTTAAATTCAATAATCACGTGCTGATTGTATGCTAATACATAATTTGAACTCTTTAAAGATCGCAGCCTCAATGAAATGAGAACGATTGTGAAAAAATATCATGACAAATGTGAAAAATTTTATATGGGTACAATAACAAATTCTGATAACGCCTAGCGCAGTTATCCGTATATTGTATTGAAATTGCTAAAGTTTGGGACGCGATGGCAATAATTGCGATGATTGTAATTACGAAACGCCATCGATGGAAGTGTTCATGTAATGATTATTATAGTTATCGAATTAAATAAGAACTCCAGAATGTGGTTGTTTCTGATGATTAGAGACGTCATTAGTATATCATTTATCATTCATAACATTTAACATTTAACATCAGCAGCATTTTGAACATGGGTCATGTTAAAAAATTATGAAAATCATCGCATGATCATCCATTAGTAATAATGAGATAAAATCGTAAAAATTAATTGTAAAATTGCTCGGTTCAGCGAAAATTATTAAGGTTTTTGTTTCCTGATTCTTGCTTCACATTTGAAAATCAATTTCAGCGGCCTTCAAGTAATTAACTTTTATACCGATGTTATTAAAAAAAAGATAGGCAAACATCGATTTTTTTAACGACGGAAGTAAAAAATTCGGGATAATTTCTGCCGATTAAAGAACGCACGATTTCAAAAACAAGACTTGATGATAACACTTACGAAAGTCTGACAACAAATGGTAACTAATGAAGCCAAGGTCGTCTAACATTTTAAGGAGTTCTAAGAATTGTTTTTTCCTTGTATGCTTGACGCAAGATTGCACGGCGGTGAACTGCGGCGAGGTTGCTCTTTCCTTTTTCTATGGTCTTTTTTTTACAAACCAATTTTTACGAACAGATTTTCAGTGTCAAAAACAATGCCAAATGTTATTTACAATTTTTTCCATATAAAAAATTAAATAACGGTCCTTCATAAAAAATAAAATGTTTCCATTTTGACCTATTTATATCTAGTTCAATAGATTCTACCCAAAAAAGTCAAGGTCTAGTTTTTTAGCGGATGGTTCTTTGGATTGAGATACTTATTTATGGCAGTGACTCTTTAACACGCTTTTTCGTTGCACAGAATAATTTTTTATAGAGTATAACCCCGGAATGAACTCGATAGCAGTCGATACCTGCCCTTCTCTAATTTGTGAACCGAAGAATATTGTTCAAGCCTTAAACTTACTTAGCCCGTTACAAGATACAGCGTTTGCCGTTTGCATAAAATTACTGTGAATCGTTAAAAAATTGTCTAAGATCTGCGACATAAATATAAAATTTCTAGAAATTTAATAAAAAACTAAGAAAAAGGGAGAGAAAAAATACATGGAATATACCGATTAAAAAAGAGGTTTTGGCAACCTTTCCTTTTTTATGTAAGAATACAAATTACTTCTTCTTTTTAAAAAGATTTTGTTGTAAAGGATCGTTTTGACACTGTTGTCGTTTTTGTTAGTAAACAGTTGTGTGAAATGTCCAAGGCGTTTGAATGCCTTCACCATGTAATGAAATGTGTTATAAAACTGGAAAAATATTTTGGTAATAAAAAAGGAAAATAGCACAAAGACGTCAAAAAGTCAGAGCAACGCCATCAGAAATCGAGTCCGAGGAAACATATTTGAAAAGTGTTGACAATTCTTTGTGGTTCTTTCTGTTCTCTCTTTCCCTCTCTCTCTCCCTCTCTCCCTCGCTTTCACTATTTGGAGATAATAAAATTCAAAATAGAAAGGAAACCGAAAAAGCAAATTGCAATAAAAACCGATATTTCCTTTTTCGAAAGTTAGCAAGTAAGAAATTACTTCTTCAATACGCGGTAACTTTGTAACTTTGTGCAAACTCGATAATACCGTTTGTGAAATATTGAAAATCTGATCAGCAAAAAGGTAAAAATTAATTCACTTGCAGCCGCCCTTCTACCCCCACCCCCAACACAATAGTTCTTTTCCAGACCGCCATCATCCGGAATAACAGGAGTCAATTTTTTTAATTCCAATTTGTTTCTGGCCAATCAGAAGAATCTGATTTAATCCATAGAAATATAATTATCTTCTATTGAAAATTAAGATTACAGATGATTATTGTGAGTTTTGTATTTTCGTAACGCTGTTCGACACCTAAATAGCCTTTGATAATAATTCCGTTGCTACAGGATTATTTATAGAAATTAATTTCAATATTTTCTACCACTTCCAGGAGGTACTGGAAGGCAATAGCTCACAAGGGAAAAGTTGAGAAATTTAAGCATGCAGTAAATTAATTTAAGAAAGACTGCTCACTTCGACTACTTTGTTTTCGAGATAAGAAAATTAATAGAGGTCATATGAAATTTTTCGAATGAATAAGAATGAAGTAGTGTTATGAAAAAAATAATGACAACTTTTATCAGAGAGGAGTCAACTGTTCAGTTCACAAACAGTCACTCACTCTATCACCAATAAAGAAAAGAGAGTAAATGGTCATTGTTTCCGAAAGAAGTCAAAAAACCTAATATGATTACCAAATGTAATTTTAGAAGAAAAATTATTTATATTGATTATCCAAATCAAGTTTTTTTGTTTTAAGAGTCTGTTCCATTCTTTACGGCTGGATGTATTTCTCGGTGCCTTAGTATTAGATATAAATATAATCGGAAAGTTAACTCGATTTTGAAATGCATCTTCCTTTGAAGTGTTATGGAAATTTCTCGTTGTTTTGTTTGCTTAGCAGATGGTTATTGCTGGCATGTCGACTGTTAGAAAAAGCACCACTACTGCCACCGTGATCTTCAGAATACAGTTTTTCTACCTATCTTACACGAATCACCTAATAGCTGATACGCGACTGTCATCTGTTTAAGATTAAAGCAATGGTGGATAGCTAGGGGGAAAGTCCATTTCCAGTAAGATCATTTAGAGATTTGGAAATTCCCAACCATACAATTCACAAGTACTCGGAGAAGAAAAATATATGTTGGTTGAAATACGACAATCATAATTACGTCGGAGAAAATCCACCCTTATGAAATTGTTTTCTTCTGGTTTTCAGACGGGTTTAAATAGATGTGGTTTCCCATTAGTTGATCTTAATTTAAATAAAATTTTAATCGCACCATCTTCAGCAAAAGCGAAACAAATATATATGGACACAAAGAGGGTCACCAATGAGAGTAACGTCATCTTTTAAAAATAACTCAACTTACGCCTTATGCCTGTACGATATTTTGTCTCTTGGCCGCAAACGGATTAGAATTCTTAAAATTGCACAAGCGGCTGAATCAACGACTATGGAAACATCTTTATTGTAATCTGTATTTATTGCATCGTAAGCCAAAGTTAATGCGGGAAAACACACATTCATTGTGGCAAACACAAACAGACAAAAATTATCTATATATTTGCTTTAAACATTAAATATTTAAGTTACATCAGAATTATAGTTGCGCGGGAATAGGGTTTTAGGATAAGCAAAAGGAAAAGGGAGAGAGATAGAGAAAGAAAGATCGAGATACAAAGATATAGAGAACTTTATTAAGAATGGGCTGTCTCCTTTCATTTAGATAAAATTCCACCACCTAAAACTCCAATTTTAAAGGCTTCCAAAGACAACTTGATTTTTCCACTGATAAAATTTGGTTTCTTAAAGTATTGTGCTTAATTTTAACATCATATATTATTCATAATTTATTTATTAATTATTATCATAAATTTATTATTAATATTATCATAAATTTACTCAAATTCCAAATATATCAAAGTATTAATTAACATTTTTTTTCTCCGAGATCTTTTGAGAAAAACCATTCAATTAAGACTGCTATAAGTGAGGGTACATTTCTATTCTCAGATGAGTTAATTTTTCATTTAACTTAGCCTTTACACTTTACTTTAGCCAAGGCATAAACCTTGAATTTTATCAGGGTTCTAGAAGAACGCAAATCAAATCAGATCCCATTAGAAAACATTTTTGAATAGACCAAAAGATGTGGTTGTTTACAATGCTTTTGAGAATTTTATGAAAAGCAAAAATTAGAAAAAATAGCGAAAAAATATGATAATATGAAAGGAATAAATAATAATATCAAGTTCAAAGTCTTTTCCACAAAAGTTGATGAAATACATTAAGAAATAAATTCAACAAATTAAGAAAGTGATTTTTTTTTGTAGAATTCTAATTGAAAGACCATTGAAAATTTTTAAAAGATGGTAGCCCAAAAACGAAAAATTTTATTGTAAATAAAAAACGGTATATATCGCAGTGAAGTAGAATTTAATACAGCTCTTTGAGAAAATCCACGAAGTTTTTACTTAATTTATGTAAACTATCACTAAAGCGTGGTAAAAGTAAAGCCCGAAACACCGACGCCTTCTTTAAAAAGGACTTCAAATAAAGCCGATACAAGTTAATTAGACGGTTTGAATACAGTTGAATTTCTTTAGCACATGCATCACTAGGGCGTTAGAATGGCCTACAACGATCGCAGGCGCAGAAACATGAAGTGTTGATAAAATGCAATAACCAATGCCACGGCGTAACTACATCCTCGTGAATGACCAGTCCATAGTTTTCAAAAGATTCGTGAAACAAGTAGACAAATTGACGGAAGACTGGCGCCCAGTTGGCGACAACAACTTTCACTACGGCACGATAGCCCATTAGTATATTGCACCTAGGTTTTAAAAGCGGTAGAATAAACGAAACTAAAGAACAACTATAGCAACAAAAACATCGTTGTTGGGGCAGCACTGAAAACGTGTCAAGAAATTGAAAATCAATTAGAATTGTAACAACAAATAGGGTCTTGAATTTTTTATGGGAAGGTTGCTTGATTCGTTGGTTTGTCGTCGGGTCGACTAGCCGTTTATTTTGTTGAAGACGTTGCACTTGTTGGAAGGTAAGTTGCTATAAGTCGACAAGTTAGTGTTACGACTACAAAAACAATGACGGCAACAGGAACGACACTAGTGGGACTTTAAGACTGCTTTGATCAATGGTCTCTTACTCAATCCTTACCTCGGTCTCTGAAAAACATTGTAATTGCACTGAATTCTAATTTATTTTTCAACTCGGAAAACCTAAGCTTCTTTCTTTCCTTTTACTGATTTTAATTTAATTTTCCGGACGGGTTCTGGTTTCTTTATGTTTTTTGTTTCTTTATTTTTGTAAATTTTTCGAGGCTTTTTTATAAACTAAGCTAAATTAAGGAATCACATGACATCATCATTAAGAAACCATTACCATGGAAACAGGCGCCAGTCAAGCGCCTTCAATTGCTTTTCCGTTGTGTATCGAATTTTAAATGCACCGATTTAAATGTTAGGATTGTGTGAACTAATTTTATTAAAAATTCATCCCCAGTAACAACAAACAACTCAGTCGTAGGGTAGTCTATCCAAGCAAAGCCAACATGAACCCAATCATACGAAAAAATAAAACAAAAAAAACTAAGGTTACCTGAAAAGGTACTAAAATTATATCAAACACTTGGAAGGTACGCATAAAGATAGGAAGAATTATCCAAAAATGAGGCCTCCGATTTAAAACTTTAATGCCGGAATAAAACTAAAAATTAATAGAGAAGCTTAAGATCATAGATTGACATTTTAAGACCAATATTAGCATATTAAGACCCACTGACCGAGATTAAAGGCAAAAATTGCTTCAGCAAAAGTGGAATTAAAATTTCCGAATGAAAATATGGCTCAGATCTTTGGCTGAAACCGAATATTTAAACCATTTGCAAGATTAATTTTAGAAACCATGATTTTGTACTGTCTAAAGTTTGACGACCCTTGGAGAAAACTAAAGCCCACCTTCGCTCTGTTAACTATACGGGTAGCTGAAAGCCTAACTGAATGACAAACAACCAGTTAACTGGTTGATTGTTTCATTAGCTTCAACGTGCAGGAAGCGCACGCACGCGCAAGCTTTCTACAAACACATGGACACATCCACACAGATTCTTCTGCACGCACTTGAAATTCCGACGCGTTCTGTTTCTTTCGACTATTCTTTACCATTAATTCATATTCTTTAAGTATTTGTATAATTTCCTATTCAATTCTGAAAACGTTGCACTTGTTGTGCAATTAAAATTAACTAGTAAACAGACGTCGGAGGCGGCAGAGCGCAGTAAGTATCCGGTCGTTTTCAACGAATCGAAGACAATGAGTGAAAGGAAAGAAAATAAGAGACTAAAAATAATCTGCTGTCTCTTGTATGGAAATGCACACCATGTCAAGTCTTATATTGTCAGTTGGGACGGTCCGTATCATTCAAAAAAGCACATTCGATGATACTTGTAAATACTCGTGTGTGGTTGTGATTGCTTATGTCGGTTGAGTTGGTGCAGCCGATCTGATTGCGCTTGGTTCCATTCGTCGAACGATTGATTGGTCATTGCGCACACCACTAAAGTACGTTGACCCTTTCAAAAAGTCAAAAAGATATTGTGAGAAAGGGAGAGAGAGGGAGAGAAAGAAAGAAAAAAGCATAATCCCAACATTTAATATTAATCTTTAGGCAAAGATCATCTATAGGCAAAGATTCTTTTAAAATTCTTTTAGAATTTTTCTCTTAGTCAAAATTTTTTTATATATTTTTTTAAATTTTTTAAAATAAAATTAAAACCGGATTTTCGTTTCAAGGTGACGCGATGCATGTTGAAGTTGTTGCATCAGTATATCCCCAACACCTCTGGAATTTGAATAACTATAGAAGGATTAAATATTTTCTCACGTAATTTTGTCACTGTATCGTAACGTTGCGACAGAAAAACCCACACGTAAGGCCCAGAATAGTCAAAAAAGCAACAAAAAACAACATCAAAACATTAAAAGCGTTAATAACTATACTCAATTCTTACCAGTCCCGTTTTAGTACACAGTGTTGCCACGGTGTTTGGAGTTGATTTGATTGGGAAAGTTGGTGCTTTCCTGGTCGAAATTTTAAATGACTGGGTAACCCTGCCTGCCCTGTCTTATATCCCCAAGAAATAACAAACAAAAACCTGGTCAAAAGGCGAAAATTTTTCAACCTGCTTGATCAGAGGCTCACAAGTGCTAAGAATGATCAGGAAGTCATTCTGCACATTGACAATCTCGAGTCAGTAGGTGTAACGATAATGGAAAGCAAGCAAGTTACGATGACAATATGTTAGGTGTGAGGGAGTATCATACCGGCATCATAGTTATGTCCCAACGGGAGTGTGGTGAGACGATGATTGGGTCTTATAGATGAAGACGGTGTTTGTTGGCCAAAGATAACGAAGCTACTGGGATGACGCTGCTTTGCTAATAAATTTGAAAAAAATTATAAGAACACTAAAAAAATAAAAACCATATCAAGAAAAAATCAACTAGCTTTCTCGTACAAAACTGCGGGAGACTTTGTCTCACTGAGGCGTTAAAGCAGCAGCCCTTCGAGACAAGTTTTATGCTTAAGAAAATGTTGAAAATGTTGTTGTCGTAAGACAAATAAAAGTGAAGAATTACGATAACAATAATAGAAAAACAACAATAGACTCCTATTGATCGGTGAGAGAAAAGTAAATAGCGTTTAACTTCATCACCATCGCGACCATTTGAGCTGCCACCATCACTCTCCTCGATATTAACTAGCGAGTGTAGCGGCAGTTGTAATCGCACATATTGTTGGCATAAGTGCGAGTTGAGAAAATTTACATACGGACGTATCTGTTGACCGCGATCGTGTCGGGTCGCTATCGGGCATCACGCACTACTACATTTGTGCTACCGCTCACTGTCTTGACCAGTCGTGAGTCAAGCACCATCAAACGAACAGACAAAAGGGGTTTACATGACGAGAACGGTGACGACAGAGATGACCGCGCAATCGACAGTCAACATTTCGCAATTTCTTACCAGAACAAATCGATGTTGATGCTGGTGGTGGTGGTGCAGGTTGATGAAGAGTTCTCTGAACGTGTTTTGAGAAAAAACAAGCACACAATCAACAAACGGATGAACATCATTTAGTTCCTTTTGTTAGAGTTTATCGATGGCCACGAATGTAAGGAACGAGACAATTGTTAAATTTGGTGAAGGAATGAAATTAAAAAGGAAGCAAAAATTAGGGAAAAGGTAATAAGTAAAAACCTTGGTCGTGATTAAGTGTGAAAGATTCTGATATACATAATAGTTATGAGTACGGATGCTCTAAAAATCAAAGAAAATCAAACGCGACGCAAACAAAGTGGCCACTGATTGCAGTAGTCAAGAATGGAAACGACACATTATGTCGTTCAGCGTCATCATGCAATTGCTCTAAATACTTACCACTGATTACTGACTTAAATATCCCGCCGTCATTACGTCGAATCGCATTCCATTGAATTATACTGGTGTAACGCATTCTCCTTTTTATTTCCTGTTATTTTTATTTTTAGGTTGGTGTTTTCTTCGGCGTCGCTTTGTTTTTATGTTACTGTTGTTTTAGTTTACCGCTTACCCTAGAGTTTTCGGTCGTCGCCGCCCATGTTTTGTGCAAGTTATTATTGATGCATTTATAATCTACTATTGCAATAGTAATAACAGCCAAAGCCAGCAACAGCAGCGTGCCGTCAGCAAGTGCGTCGTATTGCAACGGATCATAGGCTATCGGATTTTTACGATACCATCGCTGTCAATGCCACCACATATTAAGAACCACTTTATGACCAAAATCTATTCGACGTTCTTTTGATGGCAGGATAATGTTGTATTAGTTATTGCAACAGTTGTATTTGCAGTTACAGTTGCTGCTAATGTTCATCATCACCATCACGATAGCCATCATCATCATTGCCTAAATGATGATTGCCGTCATTCTGTCACTTGTTATCTGATGCGTGCATAGTCTCCTGTTTTTTTTTTTTTTTTTTTTTTTTTTGATGCTTGCGTATATTCCTTTGCATTCCAGAAAGCCTCCTACATCACAAACACACCCTCATATATACACACGTATACACGCACACACAGACCCACGCACACATATCCAAAATCGCAGTTTATAATGCATCGGAAGCAGGTTAGAGCATTTATTGTCACTGGTTTTACTATTTCGAATGATAAGGGAACGATTTTCCACGTTAGTTGTTGGTCGGTTGGTCGGCGATGCCATGCTACCCGCAAGATGAAATTTAAGACTGCGCTTCCACCTCACCAGTCCCCAATTGTTTTGTATTTTAGAATGGGCAATTTGACCGCCACTACGGCCATCCCCGCTGTTGTCACTGCCCTCTCCGATCATATTTTTACTGCTTATTGAAATGCGTTTTTATACCAACGATGACAATTTATTGTGAAAAATATGGAGTAATTACGACAAATGGTCGGCGACCGATACAAAAACGCAACAGGTCAGACCCATTAAACTAAAAATATTGCTCAGTTTGTTTTAAAGTGGAGTACATTCGCTAACCCAACCAATAATCATGACGATGACCGTGGCGACTGAATGAGGATTAGAACTGAACCTACTCTTTACGCATCTACGAAATTAATGAAAAACGGTCGAGCGTGTACTTTTCTATGCTAAGTGTTGCCCCTCTTAAGCTGCTGTAAATTCCGTAGATTACAGCCACTCAACACCCGTGATCACGTCTGATGATCACGGCTCC
This sequence comes from Physocephala rufipes, assembly GCA_963966595.1. Lineage (NCBI taxonomy): Eukaryota > Metazoa > Arthropoda > Insecta > Diptera > Conopidae > Physocephala > Physocephala rufipes. The sequence goes on from OZ016503.1 coordinate 12,039,361, forward strand.
GGACCACACACACTTTATATGGATCGCTGATTGCATTGGCGGGCACAGGAAATGAAAAATGTTATTTTTATACCCTGCAAATCTGAAATTATTTTAAATGTGTAGTAAAATGGAGCTCAGCTGAAGCAATTAATTTTTATGGCTAACCAGTTCAAGGCGACGCAGTGCTAGGGTCGCCTTGTGAGCAAACGGCGCCCGCCTTAATAAACCATGTTTTCTCACTTGACAATTCACAACAACGATGATACCGGCACCGCATCCTCTTCTGTTATCGTTACCGTCATGATCAACATTCAGTTTTTTTTTGCTATGGCGAGTTGTCTAAAATCGGTCGGGAAGGGTCGCGCAATATGCTCAAATTTGCGTGGTTGCAGCATTGAAATAACTAAAATTAACTAAAGCTATGTGATCGGTCTACGACTTTTGTTCTTCTCATGGATACAAAAACGTAGCCCGGTTAAAACTAAATCGTTAGAAGTTTCTTAGGCCTTTAGAAAATAACATTTTCATTAATTTTATAAATTATATTCGATTTATGTTCTCGCTTCTTTTAGTTTCTCTTGAGTTATGCTGATTTGCTATCAATTAATTAAATTTTATAATCACTTGACGCTTATCATCATATTCTTCCAATTCTTTCAGTCAATGTCTTCAGTTCCATTGAATTCATTCACTTCCAACCAAAAAAGTATGGCTTTTTGAGAAATATTAAAGGAAATAAAACTTACTAGAATAAACTGTGGCAGATGACCAAGAGTTTTATTTAGCTAGGTTTTATTTCTTCAAATTTCAACTGCTTAAGTAGTTTTCTCTTAATTACAAAAGCGGCTAATTTCTGTCAAATTCTGCTAAAAAAGTCAATTTAAAATTGTTTTCAGAAACTTCCAGCTTTGTTCTCAGATTTTTCCACCCAAAGTTCCTTTGGCTTCTAACAAAAGTACAATAAAATTATCAACTATCACAAATGTAGTTGCAATTATTTCAAGTGTAGCCATTTTGGTTTTTGTAACACTATTTTTACTACATTATTGTCGATTTTTTTCTCATAAACTTCATAAAACTGATGCCACGGGCGTATTTTATTGATGAAAACTTTCCGTCTGACCCTTAACACACACAAACACAAGCACACTTACAGCATTTGCCCACCTATGTACACACGCGGCACTTACGCATAGATCAGTTTCGAGCTGAACAGTAAAAAATGCAAGTAATACACTTTAATGTTCACTCAAATATCATTGAATTTAATTTTTGTGTTTGTCGCGTCGCATTCTATAGCAGTCATGAGTATTAAAGCATTCAAAATAACTTAAATACAAAATTGGCAATAAAATTTGATAACATTAGATTGAAGGTAAATTAACATTTACTACCACAACAACAAAAGCAACATGATGAACGAATGTCACGATAAGCTGCTATTGGCGGCTAGTGAAGTTTATGTTCGAATGAAATGATTTAATTTCAATTGCGTAACAACGTGCGTGACACACGTACGCATGCAAAATGCTTACAGCCATAATTACCCACAGAAAATTGTGTGCTCTTGAAGTTTGTTGCTGTGGCTCTTGGAGAGCATAATTCAATTCTTTTGTTGTATTTCAGGCTTTTGTTGCTCGTGTAATCGTCCGATCAAGTTTAATGAAAGACAATACCAAGATGTACGAACAAACAACTTATAAAGATTATTCAGCATTCCCACTTTTCCTCTAAATAAAAACGTAAAGATATTGATTATAATTTAGTTTAATCTCTCGTGCTTTATTTTTTATTTTTGATATAATGAATTAATGAAAACCTGGGCAAGTCAAGAGATGAAGTAAAATATGGTTATAAAATTTATAAAATTATAAAATTCATCGCTAAGTTAAATTATAATCTACAAATTCAGATGATTTCAATAAAATTCGGGGCACACGCTTATTTGTTAAGGCTGCCAACCGAATTTTGGATATTACCAAATTTCATTTAGCTGTCGCGTACTTCCAGCAGTAGAGAATATTTGTGCCGTTTTCAGTAAATTCCTTCCTACGAGGGCATTAAAATAGGTCCCACTTTTTAGATTTCGTATATTATTCAGCATTAAAAATTCATCAAAAATTATTCTTAAAAAAATTAAAATTCGCGTCGTAAATTTTAACACTTTCGTTATATCACTAAAATCTCAACTTAATTATCATTAATTGTTGCCATCATTATTACGGCTATCTTGTTAAAAAGTGTGAGTTAAAAATTCTTCGCGTAAGTGCGTTAATTAATAATTAATGTTTCTTTCTAAAAGGACCAAAACCGTGTAAGTCAGAGCTGCGATAACAAAAACAACAGAAACAGCAATAACAATGAAAACCGATGGCATTGATAAAATCTTGCTTCTTAAAAAGACTTCGGCAACCATAATTTATATTAAAACAATATTAAACGTGTTACGCATTTATAATTTGCAAAAATAATCCATATGAAGGACCTATTGCTTGCGTGGGTCTCGCTGCCAATGCGCTCGATACTAATGATAAAACCAAGACTGACGCCGATTTCTTCAATAAGCGCCTGGGCTCTTTTCCTTGCATCTTTGGCAAATTCTCTAAGGGGGAAAGTCCAGATCTACAGACTTCTCGTATGTTGTATTTTATTTCTTTTTTTGCTTTACCCTTTTTTATACCCTATACCCGGAGAGAACAGAGTATATTCTACTCCATTTGTAACGCATTAAAGAAAACAAGATTCGTATTGAAGAGAATATATATTCTATCCCAGGATAATTCCCTATAGGACTGCCCGAACCGAATACTACATGGCCTATAGATCAAATAGGGCTGTACCGATCACTCGTTATCAAACAATAAATTTATATTACGGGTGTAGGGTATACAAGCTCCGTCCAAGCTTCGTTTGTTTTTGAAAAAGAAGCACATTTCGAAAAATATTCAACAGGTTGAACTAAATGTTGTACGTGCGAAAAGATATTCTGCAATATAAATTATAATTGTGCGTGTGTGTCCACGTCGATTTGTTCGATTTTGGTCAATGTTTTCAAATGTTTGCCTTGGCAGCATCATTTATTAAAAGCAATAAATACGAAAAAATTTTAACGTGTTCAACGAACTTTTAGCCTTCCTCTTTTATAAAGGAAATATTTTTTCTATTTGGCGATTTGATATGTAGGAAAGAATTGACAAAACAGTGAGAGAACTAAAGGGAACTTAAAGACACAATTGGATGACGATGCAATACTAAGTGAATAGTAACCAATACGCCCACTCCTGATTGCAGAATATGATTTTCATTAAAAGATACATTTGAAAATATAAACACATTTAACAAAGTTGATAAATATATTTCCCAAATTTAAAGGAAAAGCGAATTAAAAAGGAGTTGAAAACATATTTCCATAAAATCTTTTGTTATTCTCGATGCTTTGGCTTTAATTAAGAGGAAAAGACTTCAAAAATCACTTCATTACCACTAATTTTGTCACTAATTTCAGCACTATATAAATAATGAAAATTACGAAAAATTCCATAGATGTTCGAAATTCTTCCAACTTGCGACTTTTTTGTCTTTTTCATGTTTCCGAAAGCGCCTCTCTTTCTCTAAAGAACTCCGATTTATAAAGAGGAGAAACTCAAGAACAAAATAAATAAAAGCAATAAACAAAATACTATCAATAAAATTTTGCTATGACGTAAAAGTAAATGAAAGAAGGGAAGAATGAAAACGACTAGCGATAGCCCCAAAAATAAAATCAATCGATTCAAGCAACGTCAAGCAACATCTTTTATAAATTGTGTTTAACTCAAGTATGCGGGAAAATACGATGCCCATTTTGGGACAAATATGGCTCGTGTAAGTTAATATAACTTTATTATGAAGCATTTTTTGAATGTATTCAAAATCACTATTGTGTAAAAAATTAAACCCAGAATGGTGGTTTATCACCAGTTGAAATTGTAACGCTTTATTTATCCAACATGAGAAAAACTTTTTCAAAGTCTCTGGATCTGTATGGAAATGTTATTTCATATACGACTCTTTTAAGACTTCAGAAATCTTCTATTTTAAGATATATTTTCTATATTTAAAGCGTCTATTTTCAATGTCTCTGTTCTGAAGTTCCAAATGAACCAGATGAGTTTTGAATCAATGCTCGTACCAGAATTTATTATAAAATTCCGTGGTGTTAACGAGCTTAGTTGCCGACGTTTAAAATAACGCAATGATCTGAGAATTCCTTTGCTAACGATTCTTCATTGATTACAGAAACAAAACCGCCCGATAAAGTTTTAACTCATGACAACTCCTTGTCTTGTCTTTACTGCTTCTCCTTGTCTTTTTATTGCTATTTTGCTTGCTTGTTGTAATTACAGCCAAGTTTGCAGTTATTGTTCTCGTTGCAATGCTTTTGGCCAACTATTTCTGTTTCCATTTTTTAAGTGCACAATATTTAATTTTAACAAGATATTCTCCTTCCTCTCCCTTTCTCGCGCTCTGTTAATTGATGCTTATAATTTCTTGATTATATCTCATTATTATTAGTTGTTTTGTTTTGTTTTGTACATTCTGCCGGTTTCTTCCTTGCGATGTGTTGCTGATTTTTACTTATTAGTCAGCATTAGGTAGACAGTCGAAACAAAACAGTAACAACAACAATAACTTCAACTGCTGTTTCTCCGACTTCTATGAATAAAAGTTAACACAGTCGTAATAAAAACAGCCTTTAAAAAATCTACCTCTTTCAGTTTATTGAGTTCCCTTTATTAGAGTTGACCACAAATTTTGATCAAAGGATTACTTTCTTTTAAATACTGGGCGGTCAAGTGTTTTTCAGCGGCAAGTAGTAAACTCTGTTCAATAACAATACTTGCGTAAACTGTCGTGATAATCGAACGAGTAATTTGAGGTATGCACATATTTGTGGGATAGGAAGGAGCGCCATATACGAGGTTGACTGTTCGACAACTCGACGATTTGACCACTCCTGCATTATGTTTTGTAATCATTTATTTTTTTAGAATCATTTTTAACCTTAAACGCATCAACTCATCAACTCATGGATAAAACTAATTGGAAAATTTAAGCAAAAAACTGAAAAATTGTGAAAAGACCGATAGTAGATATGATATTAACCATAAACCCGCGAGACCATATTGTCTTCATTGAAGATTTTTTTTCATTTTTTAAATTTTTTGTATTTTTCTTTTTTTTAATTTATCTTATTTACAACTTCATTTGTTTGTAATTTAACTTTTTGTTGCTCATTATTTTCCCAGCGGGAACTACATTCTAATTTTCATTATAATATTATTATAATTATTATTATAATTAAATTATTTGCAAATGGTATAAATCAGATTTTGGCGTGTTTACAAAAAAATTCCGAAACATTTCTTTTGTAAAAAAAATTGTGGTATTGTAAAATTGTGTACACAAGTTGGTCCACACCCACTACCCACTAACTAAAAAATGTAATGGCATATCCCGTCGATTTCTGCAATAAAACTTTTGGCATAACCACCGGCTGCCACGTCCATCATTCGTTTTATATTAATTAACACAATCACTAACTACTTCACATTCTTGCTTACCAAGCAACAAATTTTGTGTCTAGACCTCAAAGTGTTCCATACATCACATTTGAGCACATTTAAGCCTAAGCTTCTCATTGATGACAAAGGACCGCAGGCTTAAATTACTCCAATGGAATTGGAAAAATTCAATTTACAAAGAATTCGTACTTTTATTTCAATTCCTGAAAAAGAAATTAACTTGCATAATTCCAGAGTCCAATTCCTTGCAAAAGGAATTAATTTTCGTTTAATTTGTTTTGAGTGCAGAGGACTCCAATTTCAAAGTCCTAATTTCTGACGTATTTACTTGGAATTGTTGTGAAATTGACTTCCCCATCCCTGACTATGGGTTGATCGATCAGTTGAGGCATAATAAATTGCAAATAGATATAAAAGGCCGTTGTCATTCCTAATTTTCCCCCTTCACGTTAATTTTCATTTCTCCTTCTTATTTCCTTTTTTGTTTCACCTTTTTGCTCGATGTGGTTTATTTTCATAAAGTCGAAAGCATAAATGATAAATTAAATATCCTCGTATACTAAAAATTCAGTTGTTGGCAACCCTGCAGCGATGTAATTTACGCACTTCGTGGCTACTCAGGGCGCAAACTAATGTCAAAAATAATTTGGTTGCAAAAGTAAACAAACCAAAACAGCGACAAAAGTAAAAACAACATCAAACAAGCCTGAGAATGACATTACAAAGCTGAAGCAATATAAAATGCAAATACAAAACGTTAAAATATTCTTTTCGTTGTTTATTTTGGTCATGCTGCTGCGATGAACTCACCGACCAAATGTTCACGTGGCAGACTACCATGCTGCCCTATACCTTTTTATTCCTCACTTTCTTTCGTCCTTCCTTTCGTTATTTCTTCCTTCCTTTCATTCTGCTGATTGGTCTGTTGACGAACGAGCGCGTGCAACAAGTTGAACCCAGCGGGTAAGCATGAATTATTAAAAAATAAATGCTATTGAAAAATTGTTAAATATGACAATATGGATGCAGAAAGTACCAACAACGACTACAATAAACAAAACTTCATTTTGAACCAAAAAGTAGAGGATGGAGTGAATATTCGTAGAAGTAAAATAAGTGGAGACGGTAACAGTAGCTGCAGCAACAAACATAATTGAAGTATAATATAGTATTATTACAATAACAAAACCAACAACAACAACAGGCAACTGCAAGTTTTATGTGTTAACAAATCACCTACGAATCACTAACGACAACTCTTACAAGTGTGTCTCCGGACAATATGCTTTGTTTTACTCATGTTTCTCTGTTTACAAAAATTTTTAAACGTCTCAATATAAACGAAAATTAAGATGCTAAATGAGGTTAATCTAATAAAAGGAGAATTTTCAATCACTCCAAAGGTATTGAAATACCGGCGTAATTTTTTACTTGATGTTTCGTATCTAAAATAATAATATCATCGATGTCGTTAATAATGATCAAAAACTCCTTCATATTATTGGATTCTATTTCACCTCCAATTATCGTGGACGATTTATATGGACAGCTGATGCATGCACGATTGAAATTTCATGCGTGATTCCTTTATCAAAAAAGAATATGCAACGAAACGATGGAATTGCTCTCAGTGTTCTTCTCCTTCATCAAACAAGTCTATATCTTGATGGCGTAGATATATTCTGCGACGATGTTGACAAAGTAGATTGATGTTGTTGATATGATGATGACATGATTAATGTATTTATGCCACATTAAATATATGATCACAACAAATCTTGAACGAAAAATTAAAACAACAAAGAACAAATCTGGCATTTTCGAAGAAATTATGAAATGAACCACAATAACATTTCGCTTTTCAAGCGAACTTATTTAAGAAAATTACCGTTGATATGTACATTTCTTTAATTAGACAAATCAATAGAAGTTATTAATTTTGCTTTTAATACTCGCTTTAATATTTTCAAAACATCCTTGCAATTTTTATAGAACAACTGTTATCAAATGTTTAGCTAGAGAGAATAAGGCGTATTACTAACTACAAAAATTATAGTCTTTCGAAAGCTGAAAGCCAATTTTTAATGATCTATGAAAACCAGTACTATTAGTACTAGCAGTACTAGCAGTGCGAACTATTGCAGTACGCAGCAAAATTCTCTAATGCACTTTTTTAAAAATGTTTTCTTGCTTTGATTTTATATTAATCCCTTTTCTATTAGACTAGCATGTCGTTTCTGTGTTACAGTATTTGTCATTTTTTGTCTATTTGTAAATAATGAAACTGAAGAAAATGTTAAGACGTATTATATGTAAAAGGAGACCAAATGGTCTCGTCATTCAACTGATGGTTCTAAACTAAGCATTCTAATGATCGACAGATCAATCAACGGCGATAATACGGCTATGGGTAAATAACAGGCAGATTAATTTTACTCTTGAAAATTACATTCAAACCATAAAACATGATGTGATTTGAGTAATTTTTGGGTGTCATTTCGGTCATTATTATTCTCATTATATTTATTGATGCCCTTTTTGTTGTGGCTCTTTTGACATATTGAATGAATAAGGTTGACTTTAAGTGCCGAAAGTGTTAAAAACTAATTGCTTTGTTTCTTTTCGTCTGATTTCCATCAGCGCAGAATTCAACGAAGACAAACACTATCCAACATCAGACAATTAGACATTAAAACAAAATCTTGGCGACCGTCAGACTGATAGACTCACAGACAAATATATTCCATAATCATATGTCCGTGGCAACGAATTAAAATCAAAGTCCTCAAATGGACTTGATAAGCCTCGAGCGAAGTGTTAGTAAATATTTGGTTTTACACTGATAGATTGATTGGGTGATAGATTGCCAGAAAGCAGGTAAAAGTTGAAATAAATGTCGGCCAAACACTCATTAAAAAGGCATGACTACTTATGCGTCTTATCTTTAAAGCTACGGCAGTTGTCCTCCGTTTTTTATAGTCATTAGAAATCTGCGCTCTTAGGCAATAGATAGTATGCATGAACAGTAAAAGTAACCTAATTATATGGTAATTCTATGGTACAATGTAAAATGGAGCAGTTCAGCATTTTGCCCTCAAGGTATTGGTTGTGGGTCTGAACATTTGTTTCGATTTGGGCTTGTTCCGTCCGACTTTTGTATTCTTCTGGAGATACAGTGTATAATTAAATAAAATTAATGAGAAAATAATTTCAAAAATGAGAGAATTAATAAACTATAGTTGGTTAAAAATGAATTAGATTATTTTTACTAAATTTATCAATTAAAATTAGAGTTGGTATATATATATATATATATATATATATATATATATATATATATATATATATATATATATATATATATATATATATATATATATATATATATATATATATATATATATATATATATATATATATATATATATATATATATATATATATATATATATATATATATATATATATATATATATATATATATATATATATATATATATATATATATATATATATATATATATATATATATATATATATATATATATATATATATATATATATATATATATATATATATATATATATATATATATATATATATATATATATATATATATATATATATATATATATATATATATATATATATATATATATATATATATATATATATATATATATATATATATATATATATATATATATATATATATATATATATATATATATATATATATATATATATATATATATATATATATATATATATATATATATATATATATATATATATATATATATATATATATATATATATATATATATATATATATATATATATATATATATATATATATATATATATATATATATATATATATATATATATATATATATATATATATATATATATATATATATATATATATATATATATATATATATATATATATATATATATATATATATTATATATATATATATATATATATATATATATATATATATATATATATATATATATATATATATATATATTATATATATATATATATATATATATATATATATATATATATATATATATATATATATATATATATATATATATATATATATATATATATATATATATATATATATATATATATATATATATATATATATATATATATATATATATATATATATATATATATATATATATATATATATTATATATATATATATATATATATATATATATATATATATATATATATATATATATATATATATATATATATATATATATATATATATATATATATATATATATATATATATATATATATATATATATATATATATATATATATATATATATATATATATATATATATATATATATATATATATATATATATATATATATATATATATATATATATATATATATATATATATATATATATATATATATATATATATATATATATATATATATATATATATATATATATATATATATATATATATATATATATATATATATATATATATATTATATATATATATATATATATATATATATATATATATATATATATATATATATATATATATATATATATATATATATATATATATATATTAATATATATATATATATATATATATATATATATATATATATATATATATATATATATATATATATATATATATATATATATATATATATATATATATATATATATATATATATATATATATATATATATATATATATATATATATATATATATATATATATATATATATATATATATATATATATATATATATATATATATATATATATATATATATATATATATATATATATATATATATATATATATATATATATATATATATATATATATATATATATATATATATTCCTTTTGTTATATAAATGCCCGTGGAAACACAGGGAAGAAAACTGCCGTCTCTTTGCAATTCATAAAATTTTAGAATGAAGCGATCGCAAAAAAACTTGGGTTGACTTAATAGCAATCTTATAGAGCCTAAAACGTGCTGTTTTGACATCATTAAAATCATGTAAAAATAAAAAATGAAAGAGAAAAATATTGTTGCAAAAAGGAAGTAAATAAAATATATACAAGCTTCTACAACCAGACAAAAATAACAATAAAAACAACAGCTGCAACATTACCACTAACTAAAATCACAACCAGACAACAGTAACCGCGAAATCAACACCACTAAACGCATAAAAAAGCCAAGCACGATCTGCGCAAGAGCAACGAGTTCAGAGCACAATCGATACATGAACTTTGAGTGTAAATTGATACCAGTATCGAAAAGACAGTTTAAACAGTTTAAACAGAATCAAATCAAGAAAAACAAAATAAAGTAAGAAAAGGTAGCCACGAGAACAAAGACAACGGCCATGTAAGTGTCTGAAGGAACCACGATGCAGAGAACGACACGCATCATGGAATTTTAGAGTTTTATGTTAAAAGATCAAGATCTTGAGGGGCGGCAATAATCGTTTATGGTATTGCCAAAACAAAAAACAAATAAACGTATTAAATACAACCGCGGCGACAAAAATAACGAAAATTCATTGTATATAATGATTTTTTAAAGCATTCAGAATATTCTTCAGAAGAACAAAGATGAGGAAGCTTTTTCGTTACCTACGCCATTACAAATTTGCTTATAAACAGCGTTTAATTCTAATGCTATATTTTCTTTTGCTGCGTAATCCAAACTAAGGACTGGATTATACGATACTGCTACTTTTGAAACTGCAGACGCAAAACTTAAAATTAAACAAATTTCTTTAATACATTAATTCCTAACGTACGACATATGTTGCTAAGTAATTACTAATTTTTTATGTAACAATTGTTTAATTTTATTATTTCGTTTTAAGCAAGTCGTTTAATGACATTGTTTTAATTTGCAGAATGGAATTCTTATATATTCCCAAGAAATCACCATTGTATTTTTTCCATGAAATTGGTTTCATATTATTTACTATGCATGTACCATAGACTCTTTATCCTTGCTTTACGAAAATAAAAAATTGCACAGACAGACAGAAATTATCAATGAAACCCAACAAGCTACAACTACGGATACATCTAGCGTGATTGCCTTTCAAGCCTTTAAAACATATGCATAAATAAAGTAAAAAATAAAATTTTAAAAAAACTACAAGAGGTGAAATTAAAAAGAATTATAAAAATTAGAATAAAAAGTAATTGAAATTAATTATGAAAGAGTCTAAAAGAAAAACTAAAACGCTATCGATATTTCTTTGGCATTGTTGTTCCTTTCATTTCTTCTGCGCCATCTTCTTGTATTTACTTTTCCATATATTTCGGTTTGCAACCATAACTAAAAAAATTTGCACTTTGTGACACTTTAACTCGTTTGAGACTCACCAAAATGGTTAAATTTATGCCATCCTTGGTTAAGCAATTAGCTTTAACTTAATACTTTTTAGGTTTTTATTTTAATTTTATTTCAATATTTCGTTTACATTACGACTTTTTCTGAAAATTTAATAATTAATTTATATATTTCAAATTTTTATGAAATTAAAAAAAAGTTAAGCGTTTTAGCGCGATTGCCTTCCTTAACATTTAGCATCTGAGAATATGCTAATTATTTCTACTCATAATACTTCACCTATTTAAATGAAATGAATCATCAAGATTGCGAGCGCGAAAATATTATTTCAAGCTTTTGTAAAAACATTTGTTGTGAATTTAAATAATTAAAAAATTTTTAACACTATGCTACTCCTTTTATTACAATTTAACTTGTGTGATATATTAAATTAACGGAATTTATTGTCCTTATTGTCTATTGTATTGAATTTATTGTCTATTTATTTATAAATCAATACAAGTTTTAAGTTGTTGTGAAATTCATACAAATTTTAATTTGAATAATATAATTATTTCATAATTTACCAAACGAAATTTTTCAGCGACTATCCCTCAATAATTTTTCGTTTTTATCAGTTCAATCTCGTTTCGGTGTATTTGTAACAAAACACTCAAAAGTTATTACCATGCATGCCACATCGTGCTGCATATTCCAGACAGTGCTTGCGCAAGCAACTACTGTTTCAACTTTACAACTCAACTTGTGGCTAATTTTCGCGTTTTTACTTCGCCAATTAAAATACGAAATTAATTTTATTAAATGTTTTCCTATAAAATGCCAAAGCGATACCAACGTCGAAATCGCAGCATACTACCCACTGCCGCTGCGCTCTGCTGTTTATTCGACGATTGTGTATGCGAACGCGCGCGATTTCATTAAGTAGCTTCAAATTACAATCTCAGAGATATCCTGCTGTGACGTCGATAAGCAAAGCGAAAACCAAAGGACAAAACGACTAGTGGGGTAGAAAGATCGAGCGTCGATCGCTTGCTGTGAGCTGTGACGCTTGTTTTGATTTGAAGAACGCATCGAAAATGCTAGCGTTTTTTCCTAAAGTTTTCTGTTGTATGGATTTCTCCACAGAGCTCTCTCACTCACAATATTTGAGAAAATATTGTATTGAGGCAATGAAGTAATGAACACAAGTGCACGAAGATGCTGCAGAAAATGGAGGGCATAATTCGAAACACATCCGCATGCTTTAAGCTTAACATTTTATTTAAATGTTATCGATTGCAAACAAATAAGAAAATCTTATCTTACGAAATTTTTAAAAGTTATTATAAATTTTGTCTGCATGCGAGTATAGTGTTGTTGTTTTTTTTTTTTTTTTTTTTTTTTGCAATTGGGTATTGGATCAAAGGAGGGGGAAATCTTTTACTACTTCTTACTTCTGGCAGGCACACGCGGTCTAGTAGCTAGTAACCTAACAGCCAGTCGCCGCCACCATCACATGCAATGAATGAGTTGAATACGATTTTTAGTGCTTGTTTTTATGTCAGCATTAAATTTGCTAATTTATATCCGCGAAGAATTATTGCTGAGCTCCGTCTAAAATGACTGAACTTGTTGTTTTCGCTGTTATATCGCCGCTGCTCTCGTTGTTGTTGCTCATGTTTTAGTATTCTATGATGTGACGGTTGCGGTTGCGTTGTTGTCCTTATTGCTCTTTTTATTCTGAAATAGTTTTTGGCTTCATAGACAAATTAACAAAAAGCCTTTGTTACCATGAATACAGCTTTCTAGTTGTAGGCTCGCTTGATGCGTTGCTGTCGTCACTGCTGACTATTTCGACATCATCCACGAAGAAAATACGCTGAAGTCGAGACTGTTCTACCAACTGTCTATCTCCCGCTGCTACACTTACCGTTGCCTTACTTCCCCCTCTGCACCTTTACTTTGTAAAACTTTTCCGCTTATAATGGGCGTTCAATTAGAATAAGTTTGAAAAAAGCTTTTAAGCTTGCGATGAAGGCCATAACTCCTCAATAGAGTCGTATATTTTATATGAGTATTTATTCCCTCATCAATTCCGGTTGTTTTTGTTTGGAATCGATTCCATTGACAGTTATATCATTTGATTGCTTCAAATTAACTTTTTTTAAGTGGCGTCTTGAAGCTATTTTGAAAAGGCTAATTAGGAAATTGGTGTCTATGCGTTTAGGCGCAACCCTATTTTCAACAAAATATGCGGTATGCGGTAGATATGCGATAGATATTCAGAAATAAATTTAACGCTTTTATTGTAAAACACACACACATTAAATACGGAAGACTTAAGAAAGTAACTCGATCATGGCAATTGATAATTTATATAAAAGGTCCTTTTGACTTTGGAGTAGTTGTCATTGAAAATTGTCTAAATTACATACTTCACCGTACTAAATGACATACGGTCCCGTAATGAAGTACCATTTAAAGTAACCTTTGAAGAAAACCCAAATTTGTGAAAGATGTCTTGAAATTATCTCTGGAGTTATAATAGGTTTTACGAGAGTAGATTCGTTAAGCTCTCTCTCCCACTCTCTTCCTCACCTTTTAAAAATCACGAAAAATTCATGCAACTTAATTACTCTGTCCTTTTCATATTTACGAAAAAACGAATAGCAAGCCATCAAATACTCTTAGCAACAGCAGCGGAAGCAGCAGAAAAAATTTGCATGATAACATTAAACCATGACCTCAGTCCATTTTTCAAATGATAACTGATCGATACATAGAGAGAATAACAATCACACAAACACAAAATTATTAACAAACAAAGATCTAAGGCAAAAAAATAGAAGAGTTAGAAGCAACAAAACAAATTGAAAATCAACCGTCTGAGCTGAATACCGACCGACAAATAATGGTCAGATCGCATGGTTCTGCACCAGCATTTGTTCTTCACCATAAAAACCAACAACTTTACTGCATATGAATTTTAATAAACCCAAGAAAAACTCAAGAAAGTAAACAGGTACAAACCGTGAAGGGGGGAGCGGAGAGAGGAGAACGGGTTAAAGAAGAGTAGGGCAAAAGTGGAAGTTCAGTTAGAACTATTTATCGCGTTGGCAAAAATTAAAAAACAAAATCTAAAGGTAAGTGTATACAAACATGAGCTGCACTAGATCAAAAGCAGTGAAATAAAACAAAGCAACAAAAATCAAAAGGTACAAGAGTTAAATGTTAATTTAGGAAACAATCGGAAATTTTACAAAACCGAAACAGAAGAATCAGCCCATCAAACATAAGAATCAAACATTCAGAACAATCAAAGAAGAAAAAAAATAACATAAAAGAGAACAACGAAAACGAAATCGATTGCAGCGATTAGACATTCTACTGCAGAATGTTCATAATACAATACCAAGAAAAAAGAAGGAAATCAGGTAAGGAATTACTAGAATAGTAATCGAAATTTTAAACAAGTTCGATTGTACTGCCCTTGGGCTTTACAACAACAACAACTGCAACATCAACAGCAACACCAGCAATAACAGCAATAACATAAGTTCACAAAATAAAAGCAAAAAGGACAGGGCGCAGAAGATGATCGGGCACTAAAACAACTTAACAACAATAACAAGAATTAGAAGATTCTGAAGAGTTACCATTCTGATGGTTTTATGATTGCAGGTCTTGATATGCACCGCGTGGGTGGATTGTGGGAAAAATGAAGCTGGGAAAATAGTTTACAACAACAACAACAACAGCAACAATGACCGCGACAACAACAACAAAAAAGAACAATGACAACTACAGCGGCAACAGTAATAACAACAACAATTATAGCAGTGATAGTGGCAATAAAGATTGCACCCCCCAAAACAATTATGAACTCAATTCAGGCTCTGTTTTTTTCGAAAAACTAAGAAAAGCACCGATATGTATGTTCTCAGTCTCTCCAGACTCTTTTGTATTGAAAATCTGAACATTGACGCATCTACTTTTTAAAAGGATTTTGAATACATTCATATAAATTTAGAAACCGAGTTCATCAGAATATAAATGGCCAAGATCCATCTTTCGGTTAAAATTGTATCATAATTTTGGGATACAGGCTTTTTTGGTTATTTTAGTAATTTCTGTTCAATATTTCAAGTTAATATTTTCAATTGGGAAAATATTTAAGAAACCAAAATCGATTGCCGATTGCTCAATTTCCGGCAAAATAGAAAGAAAATTATGACTGAACGATATGTCTGGCGTATCTAAATTTAAATAGCGATTGTGTGATTATTTTTTTATAAATGTTAAATGTTTGGGGAGGAATATTTGTTTTATTAATACGATTGTTACGTCTTTTTACTCTGTTTTCTTTGCTACGATTTGCTACGATGTATCCTCCTTCTCTGCCCCGCTTACGGTTATTAACTGGACTAAACTGAAGTAAATCAAAGTGGCCTGAATGGCCTCAGGCATAGCGGACGATTGGACGAACGGACAGCAACTGAGCAGCTGACTAAATAATGAATCGATAACAATAAATCGATAACAAGAAAGTAAACAATAGCGACAGCAAAAACTTAAGCGGCAAGGCATCGTGGCCTCTTATTTTGGGAAGCATATTCAGTATAAAGATGGGCGTCGCATGATGGGCAGCGACCAAGAGTACCTCCCGACAATTGGATATTGTTCATGCCGCGATTTTAGGGTAGCAGCCTAACAGCTTAGTCTGAAGTTCAGAGGTTTGTTGGTCAATGCAGCTTGCCACCAGAGCTTTTGTTTAGATTTTTTCGAGTAGCTGATTTTAAATATTGAAAACTCATGAACGTGCGGATGCAAAACAGGCTTTCGGTTTTACAGATTGGAAATTTCTAAGACACCAATAATTACTTGATACAATTAAGTCGACTACAATATAAATAATTAAATTTTTGTTAAGTAAAGAAGACGGTAAGGAAGACGGGAAACTTATGGAAATATAAGTCAGAGTTGGACCAATTTTGTTTGTTTATAATGATGATAATCACACTTCGATACCGACAAAATCTGCAAAACGTTAACCCCAACAACAACAGTACGAATAACATTAAAAAAACACTAACATTAACGGCAACATCATCAGCGGTCTCATCGTGTACAGCATTGGGTACAAATCTAGGCCGTATGATCTTCAACGACTACAACAACCAGAACACCAGCTTTAAAGAAATAGCTTGAAGATATTTTGGGCGCATCTGGTGATTGTCCGGATTTTGGTTTTGTTGTTGTTACGGTTGTTGTAATTTCTTTTATTTTCACTTTGTTATAAATTCCCGAAACGAACTTATCCCTGGTGAAATCAATGATTTAGGAAAAAATGTGCTTTCGCACAAGCCTGCGCAGAGCACTCGAAAATGCTGAGATCATTGGAAGACCAAGAAGAGGCTGCAGATCTCAACTGCAAGCCCGCCCGCTCATCCGAGCAGCCGCCTATCTAGCGACGTCCAAGCAAGCAAGCGAATTAAGTTGAGGTGACCAAAGGCCAACGAGCTGACATACACAATTTCTAGCGCACGTCGCCCATGGATTTTCGCAGAGGGCGACCCGAGATAAGTCGATGCAAGAATCACTACAAATACACAGACACAAATACTCATCAACAACTATATGTCGTTGATTTCATTTTGGTTTCGATGGTGAAAATGATGCGAATCACAATCGAAATGCGAACTACCGCTCGAGCCTTTTCTTGAATTGATTGAGTTTATTGGGAGGAGGGGAAAGGTTGGGATAAACGCACGAGTATCGTGCGGGGGTGCAACTTGTGCATGTGTTGTAAAGAGATTGTGTCCGTTTCTGATGAAGGATTCTGGAGATTGTAAAAAAACTTGCAGTGCAGGCAATTATTAAAGTCAGTTTACAAGTGATCATTGGCGATGTTGCTGTTGTTATTGTTTTGTTGCAATACATTCGTATTCCTCGAAGCAGCACTACATCGTCATGTACTGAATAAGAATAAGAAACAAAAACAAGAAGAAGATGCTTAAAGTAATACAAAAGAGCAGAATAAATACAAAAAAATGAAAATACGACTTTCAAAAGGAAATGAGATTTTCCCACGATTCAGATACATCCACAACACAAGCAATTTTTAATAAATGAAAATCAAAACATTTCAGGAAAAGCAAAAATAAAAAACAAAATGAAACGGTAACGACCTGGCCGTTACCCATACGTAGCCATTTTTCAACCAATAATAAAAAATACTCAAATGACCCAAATTTCATTCCACTTGAAAAGGAAGCCTGACATTTATTCGTTTGTGAATGAATTTTCAGGAACTGTTTGCTTAGAATGTTTGAGAGCTTTCGATACAAAATTGTTGTTAATGTGATCAAATATTCGCAGCAATTTTCATTCGATGTCTCACCGTAATAAACGGACTAAAGTATACAAATAGGTCAACCATTTTATCCCTTGTTCATTAATTTCAGTCTAAAATAGTGAGCTCAGTTAAAAACTAAGTTTAACTTTTCATGGATGCTGAATATTCGCGACAAATTTCATAATGTTGTCGTTTTTGGTTCCCTCATATATGTTTCTTTCAAGATAGACGTTTCAACATCTGCGTGTTTCTTTTAGAGAAACAGATTTGTTATACACTTTGCACTTCAGCTAGCGGATACAAGAATAAGCAGAAGAAACAAGAGTAAACATAAAACAGTATACTGAAAGAAAATTATAGCTACGCCTTTCCGTCCGCCGTGATGATGTAGGTATGATAATCAAGAGCACAGTAATAAATAACTAAAAGAGGAAGAGCTTTTTTATGTGATTTTATCTAATTTAATCAGTTTAAATATTGTCTAACAGTGTTTGCATCAAGAATTGCTAGTGAGAGTAAAAGCCAAACAACAGATCGTTGGGGGTCAGTCCAATGACCAGTATTGACAAAAGATAACTGAATATACTAAGCATACGTGGAAAGTTAGTGAATTAATTAACCCGTTTAGGCTACATACTAACGTCGACTCGAGAGACCTAAGTCTCAAAAAAATTAAAAGACCTGAAATGTTTATTCCTTTCAAATAATAAATAAAGAATTGCTTTATCGTATTGACCCATTGACAACCGGTGTTAAGTAACTAAGTCTCGACTATAGCCAATAGTAACAGTGAATAAGTTTTTCAAACTTTTGTGAGAAAAATAAAAAATCTTCAATATTACATTATATTACCGCAAAAAAATAATTGCAAGAAAAATATTTCGAAATCCAAGAAATTTTAAAAGTTAAACTTTCTTGCTTTAGTATTTAAAATTCAGAAGTTTCTTTAATAATTTCTTTAATTTATAGACGATTCTCATTCGCTTTTCACATCTACTCCTTTCATTCGACTTTTCTCTCTTTTTATTTTCTCTGTACGGGTATTCATTATGAACTTATTTCTGTTAATAGATTTACAGAGTCTGCACAAACACTCAGAACATTTTTGCTGAATTAGTTTTAATGGAAGCAATTCATTACATTGTGTACAGATTGTGTAACAGGATCTCTCTCACACTCTTTGCAGCGATAGTAAGAGCCGTAATGTTAAGGCTGAATAAACAAGATTTATTATATTAAAATAGGAATATTATGTTAAAAAGTCCTTAGTAATTACGCAGTATTCCATTTTTGTCGTTTTTACTACTGTGACTTAGTAAAAATATTTAACTATTATTGTTCGATTTTAATTAGTTCGGCTATAAACTGTTTAAATAAGGAATTTATACCTTAAATAATGAGTGTATTGATGCCGCGATACACTTAAAAAAATTTCTACTTACTGTTTAAGACAGTTGTTGGTGTCAAGGAATTATCTCTATCGTTTTTATAATCATTATTTTGATGGGCATATTGGTAAAGATTCAAGAAACATTTTTAAATATACCTAGACATTAGTGTGCTTTTATTTAGTAGAGCAGTTGTTATTCCAAGCCTTTCTAGTTGCAATACGGCCAAAATTATAAAGCGCACTAATTACTAAGTGTACTAAAAGTTATGGCAAAGAGGTGTGCCAATTGCTGATCACATGCGATCTGAGTACATTGGTTTCCATTGGTTTTCTATTGGTTTCCATTGGTCGGATTAGCTTTCAAACTGAGTTCAAAACAAAGAGGTCACTTAACGAACCAGGATTAAATACAATAAGGTCACTAATTTATCTCTCACCAGCTTCTACAAAACTACTACTTTAACGACAGAAACAAGAAATAATCAATTGAATATATTACGTTATCAAACAATAAAATCAATACGTCATAAATTTTATAAACCAGCTCCAGACCAATGAAGCAATCAACAGCATCAGGTTGGCAGAATCCTGATGAATGCTCCCATAAAATCAACCGAAACAAAAAACCAGACCAAAGAACAACAAATGCACATGTTGTCATCAATTTGTTATCAACTTGTCAACGACTTGTCATAATAAAATGCATATAAAATGTTTCATAGAAATATCGCAAATGATTGCTACAAAACGATAGTTAACAACGAGAAAAAACCGAACAAGTGATCAAAGTTTAAGATAGATAAAGAGAGGAGACGAAGCTGTAATAGCATCAATAACAATGACAACATTAACAGCATCAGCAAAATGAAAGCACGAGCATCGACAATGACAACATTGACAGTAGCAACAGGTAGTAATCGTGGGTATCAGCTGCTAGCAGCCAGGACCCAGAAACAACATCAACACAAACAACAATGTGTTCCCTCACAGAGAAATTATTAGCACCCGGGTGCTGGCATTGTTGCATGTTAGAAATATGTTCAACCTTGTTTTTCTTTTGCAAAACGTTCCATCGATGTGCAACTGCTGCAATTGTAACTGACAGCTGATAAATGTTAGGTTACATATTTTTGATTATTTTTCTTCTTCATTCGACTGCTTTGATTTGGTTTTGTTATTTTCAACAATAAACTATATATTACTCATCTCTCATCCATTCTTTTTATGTGCACTGGTTCAACTAAAGTGTGATGAATGAAGGAACACCACTTCATGGACACTAATATCTCCATGCGGTTCCGCTTGCCTGCCGAGAGGCATGAAAGCCAGCAACATTATTTCGTCATACCAGACAAAAAGGCAAAAGAATTTCCTTTTAGAATAACTGATATTTGTATTGTATATATTTATAAATTATTTTGAAAACTCAATATTCGTCATAATCGGTTATATCCTATCAATTAACTCAGTGAAGCAAACGTCCTTATTATATATAGTGATTGTATAAAATAATTTATTAATTATATAATTAAAACGATCGGGTAATATTTCATTAAAAACAAAAAATTTAACCACGTTGATAGCAATGAATTATTTAAATATACGAGCTTGGATAATTGAACTCCTATGAATTACATAAAAGATTAAAAACAAAAACAACATAAACAATTATTTGAACTTGAGACAAAAAAATAGAGATAAAGGATCATTTGAGAAATTGGGAGCTTGCCAAATGAGAGAAAAAGAAGAGAGACAAAGAGGGAAAGGGAGAGAAAGATGTAAAATATATTTGACGAATGAGGTTTATTGGCCCAGAACGACGATGGAATACATAAATATGGAAAAGATGATCGACAAAGTAATTTTATTCTATTTTTTTTCAAAACTTACACTTTTTTACATTCGTTTGTGCAATGCATATGTTTTACTATTTGTCTCTCATTTTCCAATTAATGAATTCAAGTGCCACTTTTATAAACGTGCATTTTGCTTTATTTTTTTTCAGCACTGCATAAAATTTCCTTTATTATTGAAATACTGTTGAAGTTTTTTTGGTTCCACTCTTTGGTAATTAGAAAATAAAGATACACTAAGCACGCGCACTCGGTACCTGCGAGCAGTGCGCTCAATTAAACGTTAATTAATTTAAACGAATAACAAATGCACAGCATGTTGCTCCAATTTGTTGTCAATTCGACCACTGGCGACAACAGATAACCGTCAATAAACAGCAGCCAATAATATACGATACTTAATGGCGCCGGAGGCGCCGTGCGGTTAAAATTCCATTGGCAGTGTAAATTGAAAGTTAAAAAAATTACTAAAACAATCACAACAACAACAGCTTTTGTAAACAATATTCAAATAAGAAATAACGATTTGTACGAGGAATGCGTGAACGTCTGGGAAAAGTGTTGAAATGAATTTTAATTTAAATGGAGACTAAGAGGAGTAGTAAATATTTCCAAACAACAACACACATTGGATGAGACAATAATTAAAACATCCACTATCATTCCATCTGTTCCTTTTTGCGATCTAATCATGCGGCTGTTGCGTCGACACGTTACAATAAGTACGCTGGCAGAAGCGAACTAAAACACTTATTCCAAAAAGTTTCTGCAGCATACTTTCAGGCTTGACAAAACAAAATAGATAAACATAATGATATATCATTATTATCTTTGCA
The DNA here is from genome assembly GCA_963966595.1 of Physocephala rufipes. Lineage (NCBI taxonomy): Eukaryota > Metazoa > Arthropoda > Insecta > Diptera > Conopidae > Physocephala > Physocephala rufipes. Next base: position 12,061,731 of record OZ016503.1, read on the forward strand.
GGAATAGAGATGTTCTCTGCAATTGTGACTTAATAACTAAGTAATTTCCAAGTAATTTGTGTATTTTGATGTGATAATAAACACATAGTAGTTGAACATTTTGCAAATGTCCCAATTTAAGGATTTTCTCATTTGCCCAATTTTGATTATGTATATACCAAACGCAGATAGATAATATTATCTGAACGAATAAAATAACACAGAAACCTGGATAAATAAAGCAAGAGTTATAAAATCTACACAAACTGTTTAATTGACCTCGCCATATAATGTCTTGTTATCATTGCCACTGAACTTAATATTTCAATCCTTGTGGTATAGCACTTTCATTGCGGTTATCTATAGTGATTGATCTCAATGTCGTCGTCGTTGTTATTGTTGTTATTGTTATAGATACTGTTATTGTGAGTTAATTAACTATAATGAACTCATTTAAAGCGTAATTGAACTGCTATCAAACTGCTCCACATAAAAAATTTATTTATATTAAATAATATACTCTCCATCTAAATCATCTGATCGCTTTTGTCTCCTTCTTTTTTAATGCTGCTCGAAGAGTAAATGAATTGATAGATGAACGGTTCGTTGATGGTGATTGCCGTTGAAAACTCGGCAGCAGCCTTTTCTAGACAACTTGATTAACTGAAGCTGTCAAGAGTAATTTTGTTATTGTTATTCTTGCTCTGGTTATTTGTCTTGAGTATATCCTCATCATCTCACCTTTCCGTCCCACTCGTCTCCACACTCAATCTCCTCTAATTCTTTGGCTTGCAAAAAGATTGATGACTGCTGATTGTGCAGATCGCAAGTGCATCAACAAAGTCATAACTTAGGCTACAGTCAGTCAAGTTTCTTTGTCATCATCATCGTATTGCCCATTGGCAACCAAATCATTATTAGTGCTGATGAACAGAGATGGCAATCTCAAGGAATGCTGATCGTGCTTGATTGTCGTGGGTGTAAATTGCATCTCAATTTTCGTTCGTTGTTCCAAGTTGCCATGATTGCGCTTGATCGCTGTACCATTTTTTGTCTCGATCTGCACCATTTTTTATTTATATTAGTTTGATGTCATGACTTTGATTATTTTTTTCTTGATTCCACGATTTTGATTGTATATTAAGGCCTTTTAGAATGACGGAACATTTCGTCATTTCAACGACAGAAATATCGATTGATCTTCTGAGAGACATGCACATACTCCCACTAAATTTTGTTACTATTTTGGCGATTGACAATCGATGGTGTTCGACGCGCAACGGAGCGTGTGACGATGCGGCCTGTGTTACAAAGACAATGCAAAGTAATTGCAAAGGGGAGCAAAGTGGCATAAAACTACGCTGACTGCGGGTGACATAATTTATTTGAGATAACTTGCGACCCCGTCAACGGATTAGACCATCGAAATAAATGCTATGGTTTGACTAACCACGTCATCAAAAAAAACCTGAGAAAATATTTTGTGCCGTATTTAAGCAAAATATCTGTCACTCACGGCGATACCGCCACCAACATAGTTGGAACGATTTCTGATGGTGGTTAAATCGTTAAAATAATTCATCAAAAGCAAACGGTTGTGCAATATTGTACCCGCAGCCAACAAAAGAGATAAAAGAGGATTCTTAACCGTTGACTTAATCGAACTCATATTTATTGATACTTAAATGCTCACTTTGCATCTTGTTTACCACATCGAAGCAATGACCGCTTGCTAACTGGAGCGGGGTACCCCGTCTAAGGCATATCTCGCAGTCGCAAACAATTGGCGGTTCCTTGAGCCTTTGATGAAAGAAATATCGTAAAATACGCAACAGCAGGGGCAAAAGAACAATAAAAAAACAAACAAGGTAAGAAATGCGCCTGTACAACTTAAGGAATTCTGGCGTAGAGTAAGAATTAACATGTTTAAATGCGCTAACAACAAACGTTTACTAGCAGCAGAAGCAACATTAGCGGTAACAACGGAAAATCCTATTGGCAGCCGTCAAGGTGGAGGCAACAGTTAAAACAACTGTAAACCTTGGGAAGTACAAAAAATAGGGAAAGCACCTGAAGGAGCCTTAGAAATGACGACAGAAGAAACCCAAATTTACAGCAGCGGCGGCAGTCCATCCGACGACAGAAAAAACCAGCCAACGGCACCATTATTACCAGCAGCAACTTCATTGACATTATCAACATTAAACGTGCGAACAAATGATTAAATCTTCTTCCTTTTCATGTGATATACCATCATATGCTAGCCGCTGATTAACGAAGAGTAAAATAAGAAGAATCTTTTAACGCGATAAATAACATCCTCAGGCGATGGTTTGTGCGTTATTAGAACGAAAGAAGGCGGTTCAGATGCACTAATACGTTCCATTCAAGAATACTGTTGTTGATAATATTCTAAACATTTTTATTCCTTTTTCTATTTCGTGAAGATCAACATCACAAGAATCGGCGGCAGAATGAATCACACCATATCGTACCACCTTGTCTCGTATCGATTATCGCTAGGCAAAAAGACATTTTTAAAGTAACAAAAACAGCAACAACCATAAAGCTATATCGAAATAGTCTGCACTGAAAATGAGGGTATATGTTTTCTTAAGCTTTATGTTGTTGTTGCTTCTCACTGCTACTTAACAAAATGATCGACACTCTTGATCACTTGTTGTTGATAAATTAAATTTTTCACTTTAAGTTAGCACAGACACTGCCACAATCGATATTTGTGGCAACAACATGCTGCCAACAAGAACAACAACATGCTGCCAACGAGAACAACAAAAAACAGCACAACAAGAACAACATCAGCAGCACGGTAGCTAACATGGTTAGGTTTAATTAATGATAAGGGATCTGCTCGCTTGTTTGCTTCTTTTACTTTCCTCTCTTATTTCGTTAGCTTCTTGTGTGTACGGTCTGCTCATAAGTTATTGCTGTTGTCCTTCTTTATCACCTCCCTTTTTTCCTTCCATGGCAAGTTCTGCAACCTATTAACGTTAACACACAACGGCATCTGAGTAACATGCAGATTTTTGCTAATGCGCTGTTTGTGCGCGCTTGCACCGCCCATGTCCCTTAACGTGATAAGCCCACATGTTGGTGAATATGTTGCCAGTGAGTGTTGCTTATTATGTCTAAGACGACCGTCTCTTCCAGACGCATTGTAGTGTTATTAATTAGTTGAATTTATTAGATTGAAATCAATGCGCATCAGAAATTTAGTTGTTACAAAGCTTTAAAGAAATTGGACGCAAAGAAGGGATATCTGCCCATGGAGTTCGGTTGAGTACACTGGAATTAGCCGAAGAAGAAATACTTATACAATCATGACTTAACTGAAAGTTTTGTCAGATTAACTGAAGCAACAGCCTTGTAATCATCTGGCGCGGGCCATTGTGATTATTTGACATTCCCTTAAGAAGGCAAAATTATCTACAGGATATCTACAACAACAGCGGATTTAAGGAAAAGATACAAAGGCATGTATTAAAGGATTGGCAAACCTTAAATTTAATTGAGGAATTAAATTTTCTCCGTTGAATTCTTTATATGATCTTGGCATTCATCACTCAAATGGTATAAGATCATCTCAACTTTTCCTCATTTTGAAAATGATTTGTTAACGAATTAAATAGCAATGAGATCTTTTAAAAAGAAAACACTTCATTTAGAAGGATATATCTACATATTAGTTGTTTATTTTAATCATTTTAAGGAATCAAATATGTTTATATGACCGAAAATACTTCGTCATCACACTTAATGTATTTGCAAAAAATTTCAAATATTTTCTCTGGAAAGCTATACAAGTAATGTTTCTCGAAATCTACAATAAATTTTTCGCGAGCCAATTTTGGCCATGGTATGTCCTAATTACCGCAAAACTAAATATATTTTTCTTCTAATTTATCATGTCTTTAATAACCAATGCTTTTAAAGCAACAACTTTTTCTTTTCTCTCCACCCTTCTCCCAGCCAATTCATCTTCGTGTACGAGACGTTTTGGATGCCCCTCAAGTTAGAAGAAAATTTTATCTTCAAAGCTTTCTCACGATTATTTGCGCAGCCATAAATTCAATTTAGATCATCGCGTCTCGACCATCAAACGCGGTCATATCGCCAAGCGCGATCATTGGCCAGTCAGAGAACGGTTTGGGTTAATTGCAAACCTTTAAGGTAAATAAACTCAATCGGCAACACTTGATGCAATTTATCAATTGCCATCGACGACAACAACAAATACAATATTCATCATTGCTGTTAGCAAACGGCTGTTATCGAAGTCGACTGGCACGGTGAGCTTCAACACCATGAAGTGATTGGATCCAAGTAATTGTACCCTGAAGCTGACGACGAATTTAAAAGCTCCAACGATCACAAACAGGAGATATATACAGTAGGGATACTTACAACATAAACAGTATAAGGCTGTCATCAGTTTCGTTAGTTCTTCTCATCACTGAAAGTTTTCCCCTATCCGGCCGGCACTACTAATACTTCGGCTGCAGTGCGAGTGTTAGGGCTAGCATTGACGCTGCAATTGGTCGTGTCAACAACGTGCTGGTTACGATGACGGCGACGGTAATGAGGGGCCACTGCTAACCGGTACTGATTTGTGGGGACGAAAAATAGAACATAATTGTCTAGATCAAAGCAGTTTTACGAAAAAATGCCGCAATACTTGTCACCTTTTTGTTACATTCAATGACTTCAGTGAGGGTACTTTCGGCGATGGTGGTAACGATAACAGTAATGACGCCGAAAATCCAGGCGACATATTGATTTCAGAATATTATCAGACACTCAATTCTATGGCCTCTGATGAAGCAACCGGTGACATGTGTATAATTTTCACTTCGTGTAACATTCGACCAACCAGCCGACATATACTGTGCGATTAATCGTCTTCCTAAGTGTCGTCGACGATGGCATATCAAGAGCTTCCTCGTCTTCCATTACATCTTCAGTTATTCATTTTCTCTTGCATTATAATCTTTTTCCCTTTCAAGCAACGACTCTGTGGGCCTGACATGAACACATAAATCGAACACGATTTTATCAATTAATCGTTGCTTTGTGAGGCAAGTGGGGTCTAAAACGTCAGCGATCAATCGATCAGATCGCCACTACATAGTGTCCAACATCGTATACCACGATATAGACCAACTTACATGTAAGGTTTATGTGTGCTTGGTTTGCGTGCATTTGTTTGGGAAAGTGCTCCTGTAAGCTTGTGAGGTGTTAATGATCGTGCCGATCTTAGATATACTTCTACTTTTCAAAGTTTGTTGGGCCCAATGCCTGAATTTAGCTTGAATTAAATATTGTGAGCTTTCACCTCACATGTGTAATCTCTCCCTCAACCTCCAATTAATCCAATTTACAAATTCGATCAAATTCTACAGTTTTCAATGGCGTCAAATAGCAGTGACTAATTGAGTTATATCAATGGCGAATTCGTATTTTATGATAGTGGCTCAAAACCACTTGCAAACAATGCATACTATTATGGTATAACTACACCAAGCGCGACATCATCATCTCGCTGGTGTAATACCCGGTATTACAATTTCACGGACATCCTATCATCGAGATAGAAGGGCTCTCACAGTCTCTCAAAGCGCAAAAAGGCAATTTATACGAGTACGAAAAAATAAGCATGCTTATAAAACCCGAAAGCGATCTCTCCCGTATCGTGTAAGGGCGTGGGTGTGAGAAGCTGCACTTCCGTTAGCACACACTTCGTTTCACAATTTAGTAATCTGAATGCTTCGTTGTGTAAAAATGCACAACATGTCTTCATTCTTTTGTCATCGCTCTGCAGACCGCATTACAACAACCAACCATTGCTGCTACTGCTTTACCGCAGTTACGGCTGATACCAATAATGCAAGCGGTTGTGGTTATTGCTGCCGCGAGATATGTTTGTGAATTTGATCAGCATCTTTGTATACTTGACGATGTTCACAGCTCGTTAGGAAGCAGTACGTTCGTTAAAAAAGGACGGACAGATTCCTCTATAAGAAGTACGAATTAATAACAACAACAATAAATCTGGTAACAAGCTGATTGTTTACTCGTAATTCAAATGCATTCTCTTTGCTTTTGTTCCAGTTGGCGACTCCTTAGCCGATGCATCGCACACCAAAAAAATGCACTCAATTTGAAGGCGAGAAAATTGAGATGCATCCGCATCGATTTCACTTCAACGCCCTTAGGTTTATGATAAAGAAATATTATAATTGACCATGGCTTGTATGCATCGACGACAAAGACACATGCCGACGTATCGGGGCAGTCATGCTAGAGGGAAATCTCCCTGATCGCGTTAGCACCGTATAGTATTAGAAGCACGTAATTGGTACGAATGCATATAGTATAATCCTGGTGGTTCTCGTACCTACAAAATTATTTTAATCATTTGAAAAGAAAGTTTATTTCCTTGTAGTTCTTTTTCTTCACTCTTCGATTTTGCTCAGCTTCTTCATAATTTTTTTTGTTTTATTGAAAAGCAAAAACTAAATAAAACAAAATATTGGTCGCAAAATACAGCTTAATGGACGTTACTTTAAACCACATATTGTAGTATTCCCAGGATAATTCTTTGTGGACAATATTTTTCCTTTTTGAATGTTCTTCTTCCTCTTTGACTGTATGAGCTCTTTACAGCAGACGATGCTTACGAACTAATCAGCGCCGTGATTTTCAAGTGCCTTAAACACATGCTCGTTATATAAACATCCGGTTTACTAGCTACTAATTTACTAGTTACTAATTTAACTCTAGTAGTTCAACAACTCAATTAAAAGGACTTTCAACGAAAATATACACGTTACGATTTCTTTGTGCCGTACGATAGGCCGTACACAGGAATCGTACCGTGTTTCAACGAAAGTCCTTTTAATTGAGATGTTAGAGTTAAAATGGCATCATCAGAATCAAAGCAGCAGCTTTAATGTGTCTAACAGCACGAACCAAAAACAACAACAACAACAACAACAAGTTACACTAACAACCGACTCACCAAGAACATGGGTTGCATGCGTTTAATTTACGGTAATTTAATACAGACTATGCCAAGATTGTCATACCCAGGCGGATTTGCGTTGCTCGTGCTCCGAGGCGCCTTTTCTTATTTGCTCTCGTCATCGATTAATACGGAGTTGGTAATAGAGTCATTATGAAGCAATAACAACAGCAACAACAACGCGCTAAAAAAGTTCTTCATTCACTTCTATGCTTCCCGCACACCCTTCCCCCTCCCCTGTTTCCGTCATCTGCTCATTTTCGTTTTCAGAAGAAATCAAGTTTCTCAAAGCTTCCGAAGTGTCTCTTTAAAGTAAATTAAACGCACGCAATTAATAAAAACGTTCAAATAGACCCACGCGAACACGCACGACCGCAAACATGCATAAATTCCATTATTAGCCTTATTATTATTATCAATTTATATTTGCTGTTGACGCCAGTGTAGAACGCAGCAAAAATTGATTTAAACTTCATCGCTCGCAATTAATACAGCTCCTGTTTGGCCACCAGAGCAACGTTTTGTTTTTGTAGTTTTTGTTGCTCTGGTTGTTAGTTTACCCCAACCGATTTTAGTTTGATCGTGTTTACAATTAATTATCGAAAGGATGTAGGCGTTACATGCAATCGACATCATACTTAAGCGATCTAAACGACAACACCGACACACATTGCAAGTAAGTATTATATGAGCAAAATAGATTTTTGTGCAACAAAATTGACTAAATTTCATAACCAATACCGTTAAGTGATAACTGACAGATAATTGTATTAAGTCAAATTGAAGTAATCTTCGTCTTTCGAAATGTTTGATATTTTGATGATATGGGTGTACGTAATAAACGTTGGAAAGAGAGAGATGAAATGAGCTCCTGTGAAAAAGCTGTATTTTCACAAAATCAAATGCAAAATGCAATATGACCAACGTCAGAAAAAGGGGACAAAACAAAAAGAAGATAACAGATGAATAATAATAATGTTTGAATTCTCTTCGCCAAATTGCAAATGGCCATATACGGAATGCATTGAACTGTTACTATAGAGGTGAAATCACACCAACAGCAACAACAAGTCGACAAATCACACCAAAATAATCGGAACTTTAAGATGAAAACAACGATGCAAAACAACAAAAACATCAAAATAACCAAAACAACAAACAAACAACGCAAACAGTTATTGGTATGGTATGGTTACTGTCGGGTTGTCTAGTCGGGTTGCGTTCCGACCTTTTGCGCGCTTTTGTCCGCCACCCCAGCAGTACGTTAGACGCAATCAATGGAATGAGAAGCATCAAAAATTATAATCCCAAAGGAATAAAAAACATTAGCATTAACTTCGGCCTGGTACAAATATTTGCGTACTCTACAATATCGAATCGGTAGCAAAAATTTGGATGGATACCACCTTCTTCTGTTGGATGTAATACTTCTTCTCCATTTACATTTTGCGATTTTTTCAAATATCGACTAATCTGCATCACCGCATTTTTCATATTCAGTTAAGTAACTTCACGAACCAGATTAAATGGGCGTTCTATGAAGCAAAAAGTTAAATAAAAATCACGGATGGAATCAAATAAAATTTACGGGTGATTTCCGTAAATTTTATTTGATTCCATCCGTGATTTTTATTTAACTTTTTGCTTCATAGAACGCCGATTTAATCTAGTTCGTGAAGTTACTTAACTGAAGCACCGGGTATCCGGTGACAAACAATGTTCTCCATAAATATGTTTCCTATGTAAATATGAGCGAGAGGATTCGCTTCGTCTAAGATGTGAGTTTAATTGGATTATGCGTATTTCCTTAAAATTGCCGCACCTTTTTAGTGCACTTCGAACTGTTGAGGTTATCTAATATACACTTGCTGTTTCTTGTGTAGAGTGCACAAACGTATTGGTCAATAAGAAAAATAGACGATCAGCTACGCCTGTTTTGGTCAAACGTGCGCAACCGAACGTCGACTTTGCGCACCTGCTCCTACAACCGGCTCGCTTTCGATCCACGCAGGAACCCGAAGATACCTTTGAAAAAATCGATAATGGTTTACGTTATTGTTGTCGCTGCTGTTGGTGTTTTCATTTTATATGTTCGTCGATTCAACGCAAAGAAGCCGTAAACGCAAAAAATGCTTAAGAGGAGAATTGTGAGAAATCAAAAAAATTATTATGAAAATTAAAATAAATAAAAACTTGGCCTGAAAAGAAGCCTATATACCCTATACTTGGACAATAAATGTACAGATTAATCCTAATAATAAGTAGGCCGTACTTGCCCGTTTATTATCACGTTTACCATTTTCTTGGTTAATTAAAACCTACTAAATTTTCAATACCATTTTCAATTTAGCATCGGAACCATCCGATCCTTGATCCCAAATCAGACAACGTGTAACAGCGAAGAATATTTGTGCCAAATTTCATGAGAATATCCGTAAATCGACGGAGGAGATGATTCCGGGCCAGAATACTTTAGCATTTCTATACATCCATTAGTACGTTACAAACTTAATATCTCTTTGGGTGTGGGGTATAATAAAAGCTAAGTGTGCATGACCAAATTGTACCCCATAAGGCAAGTGCAAATGAAAAGTTAGTATAAGAGATTTTGATTTAAAATAGTCAAAATAAAATAGTCAAATGGTTGTTAAATTTGCAACTGCACGCTAAAATGAATTCACAAATCATGGAAAAAATAATAAAGGATATAAAAAAGTGCAATGTGCTAAGTAAGGTAATTGGGCTTCAGTTCATTGCGGTCACAGTCTGGGGTTATAACGCTCCAAATATTTTTTAATAAATACTGAACGATATATGAAACATATGCTGCGTAAATAATTTCGACATGACCTACCTCTTTTTCTCATATCCTGTCTTGATTTTGGGTTTTGGCTACAACCTATTAATCGCTTTCACTCAAGGGCGCTTTTGATTCGAGCAATTAGTTATAATATTTTTTTTACTTTAAAGAATTTAATTATTTGTTATAAATTAATAAAAAATTTAACTAAATTTCTGTATTTTTACAAAAGAATCTATTTATAATAAATAGATTTCTTGCAATAAATTTCTTGAAGGCAGTACAATCAAATTAACGACAAAATTAATGAAATATTCGAAACAAGATCGAAAATTTCCTTTGGAAATACTTTGTAAAAAACTGACAACTTTTCGTGTGATAACACGTAACCCCAGAGAAAATCAACTATCATTAAATAACTCCTACTGAAAACTTAGCAATGACCTCCGAAATAATCTTTAGTCACTTGTTTGTAGAATTTTGTTATGATTTAGTCAATTTTTTGCCACTGGAATACTTTCCTACTCTTCCTCAGCTCATACCAACACAATGGAAAATAACAGCTGCAGCGAAAATATCGTCTGCAGCCATTGGCTGTCAAAGTGCATATTTTTGCCAATCGACGGATCAACAGGTTGTTGAAATGCAATAAATGATCATGATTGTCAAGCCATTTGAACCTCATTTATTCTAAATGGGGCACCACTCAAGTCTATTTTTGCGATGTGTTACAAAGTGCAGTCATGGAAACGAGATTGAAGACGAAAGTGAAGGTGAAAAAGGAATACATAAACGAAACGAAAGGCATAAACGATAGACAGAGCTTGACTCGTTACCAAAGTTTCGCAAATTGTGACTAAAGGGCGTGTGGCAAGAAAAAGGATAACAACAATGTTTGAAACTTCCATTACCAATCATTGTAATTTATCACCATCGAGCGCTGAAATGATTCACTATTTTGAATGAGCTCCTCTGAGAAGAAAAGTAGCAACAATCAGCTAAAATCGCGAAACAACAACAGACAAATATTTTAGGATCATTTTAATCATAACTAGAAGAAAGTTGCATAGGCTTAAACTTATGCCTAAAACATAACTCAATAAGACATAAACAAACAAAATTGAACGGGTGTGTGAAATAAGGTTGGAAAAAAGAAAATAAATGAAAGCGGCAGCGGTTCAGAAGGCAGAAACTGCTGAAAATTGGCAGAAGCAACCAAAACACAAAGCCAACCAGCAATTTTTACGGAAAATGTTGTTATGTTGTGGTTATTGTTGCGTTTGTTGTTCCAGTCGTTCGTTCAGTCATTCTCGTGGTAAATAGTTTTGGCACGATTTGGTCTAATTCCCACGATTCAAGTGCAGCAGCATTAGCTGAGGTTGGCAGCACTGAAGCGAGTCAGTAAAAAATTGAGGAAGCTCCTTATGAAAAAAGAAGGATACATGATAATGATGAGTAAGAAGAAAGCTATAGAGTACAAGACCAGAGAAAGCAAGATGAAACAGTGACGTATTTAATTTTTTCCAGGGGATGTATGAGTTTTTAAATTCGTGATATTCAAGAAGAACTTTTGACAGATAATTCGTGTTCATCATGACGAAGCTTACACTGAAACACACGGATTAATGAAAACGACAGAAGCCAAATTAAAATATTCTTTTAATAATATTGAATAACAAAAAACGTTTTTGTGTATTTCTTGTCTAGAATTTTAATGAAAATAAAGAGTAAATGAGCTAATAAATATATAAAATTAATACAATAATTGTATATACAATATATAGAAAAAGAGGATTTCAACCCCAACGCACACCACTGACAGAATAATTTACTGAAAGTAAAATGAATGATCAACGAAACCTTCAATGTTGGTAAAGGCTCTGATAATGACGGTGCTCACTGACGGTGATCACTTTATTAATAACAAAGGTGCATCGCCAATTACAATGGATGTTGCTTCGATTTTGTTTGGCGTGTGCTGACTAAATCGTTAGTCTGGAGAAATTGTGCCACATTTGAAGCCAGCACCCCGATATAACCCCTTTTCGTCTACGTGCACTTCGTTTCCTTTATCCCCTCTCCCAAGCGCTTTCTTTACTCTTTCGTTACATTTATCCATCCGCTTGCTGCCCTACCTAGTAAATTGTTCACAGGTCTTTAGCAATTTTTAGTTCTTCCGAATTAGTAGAAGCTAAGCATGGAACCGATTTTTGTGAAGAGTTCATGGTTCGAAAGTAAAATCTCCACAATAAACAACAAAATACGAAATAAATCTAAAACAGAATCAAACACAAAGACATTTTTTGAGAAGAGTAGCTAAAAAATTGTTACGGTTTTGCCTTAAGGTCGTGACACAATCATGACCCAGTCTTAATCCGGACCATCCGGAATGAATACAAAAAAATTTTCTGGAGTTGGTCGTTTTGGAATGAAAACATTTGTCTTCAACGTTTTAGTCTCCTGTAATTTAATGAATTTGTGGCTTGTTGTTTTGGTTTTGGTAGAGAGAATGTTTTAATCTGAAAGAGATGGTAATATTGTCAAACAATCTTATCGTGGGGTAAAAATGACTGTATTTTTTTAATGCCAATATGATCAATAAACAAACAAAAAATGCCTAATCAACTTTTAATTAGCTTCCAGATATATTGCCAATTAATTGCAATGCGTTGAAACCTAATAGTAATATTCTCAGAAGTAATCTAACGCAACAACATATTTCCTCGAGAGCAATAACGATAAGAAGGCAACACCTATTCCACTCAATCCGATCATGCTCAGTAGTGGCCAGCTGCTTCACCACTGAATCTAAACCAGCAGAGTTTGTGCCGGAATGTAGTCAGATTTCAGATTTTTTAACCGTAGCATTCTTGGGGCTCGCGCAGCTCTATGAAAAGTTCTGTGGCCTAATCATCAACATTTTCTAGTTGTAGTACCTCGAGTCTTAGCACCAACGCTCACCACCAGCAACCACATTCTTGATGTTCCACCACCACCACAATCCCGAATTCTTTTTCCTTCGTGCCATGAACTTCATCCATTTGGCTCTTCCCAAACACTTCATATAAATTTGCTGAAATTCTTTGTCGTTGACAAAAAGATGCGCATTTTTTGATAAAATGTTGCGCTTTTTTTCTTTTATGGTATATTTTCAACTTTCTCTGATTAAGGAAAATCAACGTTTTCTGATTTTATTCGGAACTCCTTCAACAGCAGAAAGCGTTTAGTACACAGTTAATAATTTGCTTACGTTTTGTACCAAAATTTTGTACAAAAATTAAGATCTCAAACTACTGATACCACTAAGACTATTACTACTACTACTACTACTACTAATGCTACTACGACTACTGTTTCAAACTACTGGCTTAAAAGTTAAAAAAGTATTTTAGCAACCAAGATTTCATCGCTTTATAACACAAAGTAGAACATATTTAGCTCCATATTTTAAATAGGATAATATACTTTCTTATCTTTCACCAAACTTATATCAGTTCAAATGGATCAATTATTTAGATCAAGTTGTTCAATTTAATCTCGCATTATTAAATAAAAAAATAACAAACAATTTCAAATATGAAGAATATGACAGACGATTGAAATCTGTACTTGAACACTTTTCTTTATGCTTTTTACAGTGTATGATGGCAGTGCTTTCTGTAATCGCAATCGAACTTCAGGCGATGCCTGAAGAATGACGCCCATCTCGATGAAATACGTTAGTTTAATAAAGAAGAATTTCATATATTTTCAGAGGTGTCGACGATAAAATTAGGCAAGTGCTTTTCCTGTTTTCTTAGTATTTCTCTTGTTCGCGAAATGAAAAGCAAAACATGCTTCAAAAATTATTAATCAAATTCAATAGTTTTAACTAAAAATATAAAAGGACAAGAAAGAAAATTATATATTTGCAAATTCCAAAATCGAAAATAAAATCTGTTCCCTTATTAGCATACCGCTGCTACTAAGATAATTACTTAAACTAATTCAGAGGTTTGCAAATGAATAACGGCAATGCGAACGTCAATAAGCGTTAAAACACGACAGAATCAAAATCAACAACTCAAAGAATTTCATAACGGCGAAGAGCGCAGCATTGACCAGTCTTTAACTATAAAAGTCAATTAGGCCCGATCTTTGAAGTTAAACTGAAAATAACTTCACAATTTCTTGGCGCAGAAATTGACAATAGTAGTGAACAGAATATGCACTCTTTAGAAAAAAGTAAAAAAACCAAAATTTTGCCAGAATTCCTTCACCATTATGGTAGGCTTCTATATCATTTCTAGTCAAAATTTAAAATATGCATATAATTTAAAAAAATAGGAAAACTATTGGACAGAAAAACACCCGACATAAATTAACTGAAAGAGAAATTTTTGCGTGGTTTTAGGCGATATTTGCTGACATTGTCATTCGGCAATTTTTGCTGAAGCCATGTTACCCACTTTTAGGGAGAAAGTCATGATCCTAAATAATCTCGATATAGAAAACGAAACACATGACAATGTGCCCGAGATTATCGCTTCGCTTGCTGGAATTGATAATTCTTATGCAATCGCTTGAGTTATTTATATCAGATTTCGTCACTCCTGTAGTCCATCAGTCGGGACTTGTACCAATTTATTGGAAGTGATTGTTGCCTGTATTAAAGGGTACATTGAAAATTGCAATGTTTGTTCAAAAGGAGCCGAAAATAAAAGGAAAGCCAGAACGAAGTAGGATTTCTCTGATAAAGTGCTTAGCACCGCATCTGTCCCTCGAATATGCAATGGCCTACGGCAACGATAGCAAATAATTGAGAATAGTAGCAGCAATGCGATTAAAAAGAGTAAAAACAACATCAATAATAGCAAAGAAAAAAGACAATTTGACAGTGGTTTTGTTAGGACTTTGGTATGTAACACAAGTGACTGAAATGTTTTCAATGGAACGAAAAGAGCGGATTAAGCGGAAAGAAATTAAACATTAGAAAATATGCATTAAAATATATTACAACATATTAATAATTTCTAAAGTTGAACACATCTTCTCTCGGGGTTCTTAAAAATTCCCAGAAGTCGTTAAAAAGGCTTTTAAGTCGCCAGGAGTTTCAGAATGTTAAAAATACTAAGGCCTCAAAATAACGATTCACATTATGAATTTGTGGCAGGCATTCGTAGAGTGCTATTGTAGGTATCAATCGATATTCTATGTGGCGATAATGCTGACAGTGTTGTGACTAAGCTGTTTCTATTAGCTTCATATTAAAAAAGTCTAGAGAAATAAATTTCTTTTGAACAAAACGGACGTTTACGAAAGAATTAGGGAAACAAATTCATTCATAGAAATAATCGAGCAGACTGAAAATAATCGTTCGCAATAATCTTTCCGGTAATTAAAACTCTTATTATTCTTACCATCGTGTTAACTGAATGCTTTAGTAGCAGCAGCTTTAACAAAAAAACAACAACAGCTACACGAGGCTCTACAACAACCATATAAAACAACAATAGAACCAGCCACAGCAATTTAGCTCGCAGGTATTTTATTATTGTGTAATTTTTTTCTTTTAATTTTTTTATTTTTTATATTATTAAATTAATTCGCATTGCACTTTCCAGACATTCTTAGGCGCATTTTCACTCTTGCTCGATTTCATTTAATTAATTAATTATTTTGAAATAGCTTTCAACGACAGCGTCTGAGAGATTTTTATTATTTGCCGCCAGTAGGTAATTTATTAGAGTTATTTGCCCGTATTTTAGTTATTGCGCTAACTAATATGACTGCAAATAGTTGGGGCAAATACCACAGTAAATGCGCAGTCACAATAATAGAAAAAGCTTAAATAAATGTTCATAAAATTGTCAACAATCAGAGGATCTAAGGAACGAACATTACCGCGTAAACGCCTCCTTGATATTTATTGAAGAAGAGCATAACAGAAACAGCAACAGTTACATAATTTTTACTAACTAACGGCTAAGAATAAAAACAACAGAACAACAACAACAATAACTGTAACAACACCAACAATAAAACGCTCCTTTGGAAACCAACTTATGTCTCATTTATGTAAGACCGCAAAGTCAAAGTGTGGCTCTAAAAGAGTGACGCTCTTCCATAATTCCTTCAATAGTACAAAAAATTCATATTGCATTTTGACCGTTTAGTCCATATCTGCATATAGGGCTAGTTATGGGCTAGTTATGCTATATAGGGCTAGTTATGCTATATATAGGGCTAGTTATAGGGCTAGTTATGCTATAATTTTAATAATTTTGTTTTATAATTATGTCACTTTAAATCTGAGACACTGCAGCTTTCGCTTGAACCGGAAGATGTATCTGTGGCAGCGTAGTATAGAGGATGTTGTCCGTAATATATTCTGTGATTGTTTGTAAGCTATTATATTTTTACTATAAGATATAAGTGGTTTCGTTTGGGTGGCTATTTGATATTCTGGTTCTGATGCGCAGCAAAAAATTATTTTATCGATAAATGTTTTCTCAGTTTATAGACAACGTTGTTAATTACTCCACAACGGGGATGATATTTATTCTATGGATATTACTTTGCATTTGTAACTACATTCGTACTATTGTTAACATTTTAGGTATTGATAGACATGTTTTAGCTATAGCGTCTGTTTGATTCCGTCGGAGAATCGACACATCGAAATTTTATTACCCATTTTTCAGATATAAAAACGCATGTTAATCATGATAACTCATTAACTTAAATATTCACATTTTATGATCGCGTATCACCAGGTAGTTGGTAGTTCGTGAGTGGGTATGTAGATTTGCCCACAGGGTGGTCTAATGGCCTAGTAATAAAAGTTTCATCGATCAATGATATTGGGAGATTGATCAAGCTACGGATGTTTGTTCTTCGTTGTTAATGTTTAACCGAACTTAAATGCGTTTTGATGAAGATGTTACGATCATTTCATAATAAGTTTTTAAAGCAGTGGATATATCTTATTAAGAGGAATTAAATATCATAATTATACAGTCTTCCTTCTGTTTAGTTTTATCTGTTTATTTTACTTATTTGTCTTTTCGTTATTCACAGTTCTCAGTCTTTATTATAATGCACCAAAGTCCTTCTCTTTTTGACAGCAACTCACAGATTATTATCCACGTGCCCTTATTTGTGACCTGTCCAAATTTGTGGTTCAACGATAGTCACCGAAATTTACTGCATATCACTTCGGCGCTCTAAAACCGAACATGTCTGATGAGACTATCATTAAAATCAATGTAGGATATTATTGAGGTACACGTATTAATTTGAAATCCTATAGACTTCTACCGTTTTTGTTGTTATTGTTACTGCGATTTCTCTGTAAGCCTTTTGCGGCAAAAAGGAAAGGAGTCTTCCCATTTACTTGAATTTTTCTAAGGTAACTTTTTGTTTCTGTAGATTTTCCTTATTTAAAATTATTGATAGTCGCATTTTTATACATGTTATATATATATATATATATATATATATATATATATATATATATATATATATATATATATATATATATATATATATATATATATATATATATATATATATATATATATATATATATATATATATATATATATATATATATATATATATATATATATATATATATATATATATATATATATATATATATATATATATATATATATATATATATATATATATATATATATATATATATATATATATATATATATATATATATATATATATATATATATATATATATATATATATATATATATATATATATATATATATATATATATATATATATATATATATATATATATATATATATATATATATATATATATATATATATATATATATATATATATATATATATATATATATATATATATATATATATATATATATATATATATATATATATATATATATATATATATATATATATATATATATATATATATATATATATATATATATATATATATATATATATATATATATATATATATATATATATATATATATATATATATATATATATATATATATATATATATATATATATATATATATATATATATATATATATATATATATATATATATATATATATATATATATATATATATATATATATATATATATATATATATATATATATATATATATATATATATATATATATATATATATATATATATATATATATATATATATATATATATATATATATATATATATATATATATATATATATATATATATATATATATATATATATATATATATATATATATATATATATATATATATATATATATATATATATATATATATATATATATATATATATATATATATATATATATATATATATATATATATATATATATATATATATATATATATATATATATATATATATATATATATATATATATATATATATATATATATATATATATATATATATATATATATATATATATATATATATATATATATATATATATATATATATATATATATATATATATATATATATATATATATATATATATATATATATATATATATATATATATATATATATATATATATATATATATATATATATATATATATATATATATATATATATATATATATATATATATATATATATATATATATATATATATATATATATATATATATATATATATATATATATATATATATATATATATATATATATATATATATATATATATATATATATATATATATATATATATATATATATATATATATATATATATATATATATATATATATATATATATATATATATATATATATATATATATATATATATATATATATATATATATATATATATATATATATATATATATATATATATATATATATATATATATATATATATATATATATATATATATATATATATATATATATATATATATATATATATATATATATATATATATATATATATATATATATATATATATATATATATATATATATATATATATATATATATATATATATATATATATATATATATATATATATATATATATATATATATATATATATATATATATATATATATATATATATATATATATATATATATATATATATATATATATATATATATATATATATATATATATATATATATATATATATATATATATATATATATATATATATATATATATATATATATATATATATATATATATATATATATATATATATGCACTTTCCCTCATATGCATATTTCCGATAGTGGTAGTCATTGAGAAGCAGTTAAATCGAATATAGTAATATTAAATATCCTAAAATGGTTGATGAGAAATATTCGCGGATGCGAAAGGTTTTATGTTCTCAGGCTTTCTATTTTCGTGATTTATTTCTTTTAATTACCTTTATTAATAAACTCAGGCCCAAAATTGTGATTAGCTAACAATAACAGTTTTTTAATTACTATAGTAATACCACGACAATAATTATTAGGGTTTCCAAGGCCCAATCCAGTCGAGCAGATTAGGTTTGCTTGAAAGGCAAGCAAAGTTTGATAATGGCACATATGACGTAAAATTTGACTCATATTGACAATACAATGATGCGCATTATCCAACCAATTATAAATTAAAAATTTAATGTAATTCTTCCTAACATCACGTGCTTAACGATATGATGAAGATTCACCACTACAAATTACTTTCGCAACAAAATAACATGCTGTTGGTTTTAGCGGCGTCCAGAAGTCTCCTTGTAATTGCCATGATCTAACTATGTCAGTATTGTTGGTTTCTGTTATGCTAAACGTGAAAAGATAACTATAAAATTCTCACGCGCTTATTTTTCTTCAGATCCAATATAAGTTGAAAATCATTTCTAAATGTTTTACAACGGACGCAAAGTATATATAGTCAAAAACGATCAAGCTGCGGTGCTGTTGTGGATACTGTCGATGTCTCCTTTGTTAATTTAGGTAGCTCAATTATGATTTTTTTCATTATAGTTGTTACGGGTCGAAACCTTTTCAACGCCAGCATAATTTCTTCTAGGCCACCATTACAATTACATTCTTTCTTTGCACAAAGAAAATATAATTTTTTGTTTCTTTTTTTTTTCTTCTTCTGTTGCAAACGATTTTTGAGTACTACAGTTTTGCACTAATTTTGTTTATAGTTTTTGTCTTTTTCTTTTTCTTCAATTTCTCAATATATTCCACTAAGCTTCCTGCATTTTTGCACATCTTCTATCAATAATTTTTTGATTCAATACATTTTACTTTTATCTAGTTTCTGTCTTTTTTAAACATTTTCTGCTTTCTTTCTTTACTAATTCTCACTTCTTGCTTAACCCGTATTTTACTTGCGTGTCTTAAGTGGCATTTTGCCAAGCATAACATAACTAAAAAACCACAAGAGCCACCACCGACGATATCACTATCAGTAAGAGCAACAAGCGCTAACCTGGAAGAGTTCCACCAGCACACAGTCACCACTAACAGACTGACAGTCATCAACGTGGCTACCGCTACCGAAACAAAACCATGAATTGTGATTATCTAAATGCAAAAGTCATGTAGCGACAGAAAATTAGACACACTTAAATGGTGCATGGTTCAATAGTTTCAGACTATTGCAAGACTACAGCAGCGAACTGTTCAGGCCAGTGGCAGTTGTGGTAGTCAATTGTTCCAATGGAAATCGGTGGTTTGGCGTTGCAAAGTATGTGCGTGCGCGTGTGTGTTGTTGTCAGCAATAAACTTCAACTTGTACGCATTTTAAATTGTAATTAAAAATATGCCGAAGACGTTTCGCTTCTCCAACATTCTCCGCATAAAGTAACGCCTGGAACGTGCTAAAGTGTTAAATTATTCTGAAGATAAATGGATGTTTTTCACTCGTCACACAATCTGCTTCCCTTTCTAAATTCTTTGATAGTGAAATATTAAAATTAATGGCAAATCGTCGAAACCCATAAAATAATATTTTGCATAAAACATAACTAATAAATAGTTTGACTTAATTGCAATCACTTCCTCTTCTCTCGAAAAGTATAACGGCATCACTATACAAGACCATACGCTATATAATATTTTGAAAAATAGTATGAAATAGTAAAATACGGCCTCACATCTTCATCAATAACGCTACTATCCAAATCCTCTTTAACATCACTGATTATATTTTTTCCTTTGATTTTATAAATATTCTTGAAACTAATATGACACAGGTTTTAGAAACCAGTAACGTGTTCCATTGGGTAGCCCAACAGAAATATAATTTCTTTATAAAAAAATTGTGACGTTTATTTTCAGTATGTACAATACGTGCAATATTCAGTACGTGGTGAATCAATTATTATTGTGCTAAGCAGCCGAAGCCGGTCGAACGATTTTGGAAGGGAAATTTTTGTGCCGATGACGAAATTCCGAAATACAAAAACCGGAACGACAAAATTTCGAATAAAGAAGTCCGACTAAAAACGATAAAATCCCAAAGCATTATTCCCCTTCTATCTCAAGACCATTCCATGTCAATTCGCATGATACTTGATACCTGTCACTTTTGTTCAATTGAAATCTCAACAGCAAAACGAAAGCATGTCGCATTTTTTTCTCTTAGTTATTCTTCTTCTTTTGTCCGAACTCTTTAGGTCTCTCATGGTCTCTCTTTTCGGTATCATGACGATGTCATATGCCATGTGTCACTGTTGTTGGACGGCGCCATTGCGGTTACAATTACAAAAATGGCGATTGATGGACGGACGTGCGTGCCCCTGTCAAACCATTCGCTAAAAGATTTTCATGTTGGCCAACGAGCTTTAGTCGAGCTTCGTTGACAGTTGTCGATGTCAAAAGTCAAATAGATTGATTTCCCAATAAAAATTACGCGTTCCATAAACAATGCTAGGTCATGAAGCAGCAAAAGTAAGGGAGGAAGGAGCGAGAAATAAATTGATAAATTATCCGCCTTTCTATGAAACTACATCCAACAACCAAATGTCAACCAAAGTTCTCAACGGTGATCCATGCAAAATTTATCGGAACGGCGGCGTCGGCGAATGCATTTAATCCAATTTTGTCGCCACTAAAATAGTCGTAAATACGCGCTTATATCCACCGCTATCAAGGTTGTAACAACTAATGGGCTTCACTACACTGCTCAAAAATATATTTCCTCTTTCAAATTCAATTGAAAATATTTATTTAAAAACGTAACAATTAATGTAGTAAAATATATATTTTCAAAAAAGCTGACAAATCACAAATTTCGATGATACTTCATCGATAATGTGTACCACCAACGTCTTACGTTGAATCATCTAAATAAATTTTGGATAACGTACAAAACACTTTAAAAGATCAACAATTAGTACGACACTTTTGGATGTGGTTGCGCGTCTATTCCATCTCCGTGTTGAGATGCTCTAAGCGTTTCTAAACATGGCCGCGATCGGTAGAAGTGAGTGTTGATAAAGATAGAAATTAGTGGCGTTGCGAAGAACGGTCAGAAAGAATGGAGGCTAAAGGAGGACATAAAATAGAAGGTACCATCAAAGCCCATTCAAATGTCACAAATCGTTCGCTGAAACGTTGCGACATGAAATAGTTTCGACTTCGAGTTCAATTCAATATTGCCGCAACTAGGTATGATGCCCAACACAACATTTGGGCAACATTAGCGGCAACAACACCAACAAAAACAACAACACCTATTGCAAATTGATGTTATCGTCTTACCGATATTTCCAAAGTCAACCACTTGACATTCCACCCATTTATTTTTACCACCACTAGAATCAGCGTTTTCGTTGCTTCTTCAGCCACAATATATATTTGTGTATGTGTGTGAATTAGATTTTTCGATGTCCGTTAAAGCTTTTAATTTTTGCCGCTAATCCGAAAAACACAACTTCAAAACAACCAGCTGTAAGAGCGGCAAATGCAGCTGCCGTCAGTCTGGCTCTGCTGCCACAACATCGTATTCCAATCGGTTCTTACAAATACATCGCAAACCAAAGAGACATCATCCGATCGGTTTAGCATTCAAGTATTACAAGTAATATGGTCACGGCGTTGCACTGCTGCTTTGCAATGCACTGCATTGCAGCGCACTCACTCAAAGACTTTTGAAGAAGCGTCGATGGTAATCAGCTAAATTTTATTAGCCCATCGCTGGTACCGATGATGGCTTGGCGCTGATAATATTGTAGCCAGTTCAAATAATGTGCTGGAACCCCAATTCACTCATCGATATCACATACTATGAATTTGCCTTCCACCACTATACCAGTTGTTTGTCATACTCTCCTCTTTACCTACCTCAATCCTACCCACAACGTTTTCTATAAGAGGCGTCACAAAAGGAATGTATTGGCTTTTTATGTGCTTCAATGTGTTATATTAATGGTCTGCTCCGTTTTGAACAATTTGCCTTTAAATGAATAGTTTAGTTTAGTATCTATCTACTCAGGGACGTTTTTAACTGCCAACTTCAATTTGGTACAAGCCATCTAATAAAGGTAGCATATGAAGAGGTTGACATCTATTAAAGTGTGCAAAATCATTTCTGAATTTTCGTTAAATGGTTTCCACATTTTTATCTATTTAAATTTATTTTTATTTTTAATAAAATTACAGAACAAATATTATTGGATTTTGCATAAAACATTTTGCTGTGTGTTTTGTGAGATCTTTTGAAACACATCTCCCCAATTGAAACAAAAATTCGCCTGTTCAAATGGCGTTTAAGTAACTTCTTAGAAAAAAGATCAGTCGTTTAAGCTTTGGCTTAACTAGCTCACCTATAGAACTCTTCTCCGTTTTGATAATTAGCGTTGAATCCTTCGGAGTTGTCGTTAATTGATTAAATATTTCTGCATTTTCTTAATTTTGCAACAGCAAGAAATCCAAACGTTTGTCTCTCGATCTTATCGATTTTTTTACTTGTAAATGCAAATTATTTCAATGTTTTCTTATTTTTTCTTTCTTCTTTTCACCATGGACTTCTTTGAAGCTCACCCACTGTTCGGTTTGACTGTATGTTTGTGAAATTATCAGAAGCTGCAACATGTTTCAGAACATCGCTCATTATTTGCATTATTTGGTACTGCATAAAAATTCTTGTGACATTTTTCATTACAGTTATTGCTTTCATCTGTCATTTTTTGTGATGACGGATGGCTTTGCCGCTGTTTGGGATTCATTTAAGTCACGATTTAATTGTGGGCTCTCTTTGTCTTTTGTCTCATAGTTGTCAGTGTATCATTATCATCATCTTCGTATTTGTGCTCAATTGAATTCCATCATCGTTCGTTGTCGTCGTCGCTACCTTTCATTCTTTATTAGAACTGCAAGAGCCATTGTCGCTGCTTTTGTAAGTCTATTGCATAATACTGCCCTCTCTACTGCTTCCTCGATCATTGATATTAATTCCAACCATTCCAAAAAGTTAAGACAATTCCATAAATATAAACAAAATGTGCATCAACCATCAACCATGTTGTCATTACACGTACTTGAAGCTCCGTTTTAAAAAGATTATTTATTTTATCACATTAAGGACCGCAAAGGAATTTGTAAAGCATACGCCTGGGACCGCACGTTTGATGGAAAATTTGTACTTCTAAAATCATAACAGCTTTGTTGTTTATGGAGCAATTTTTATAAAATCTTCACAAATTGTATAATAAGATGCATTCTATGTATTATTGAAAAAATATATATATTTTAATAATTATAATAACTTTTTTAATTAAAAAAATAATTTGTACGAAATTTTTAGAAATTATAGAATAAGATACACTTTAGGTATTATTAGAAAAAATTGTCTTATAATAATCATAATAAAATTTTATTCAAAAATAAATTTCACCGAAGTGATAACGGAACGCGAAACACGAGACAACAATTTAACAAACAAACAATTTAGCGTCGCTCATATTCCTCATTCATTGGGTGTATCCGGACGATGTTCATTTTAATAAATTGCTGACTAATTCATATTCTCCTGATGCTTTCTTAAAAGAGTTTGCTTAACTCCGGATATTATTTAAGCTGTAACAATTACAAAAAATTACTAACTTTCTTCGGAACGAGACAAAATGCAATCATTGAGCGTTACTGGAGAGCTTGTGAATGGTTTAATAGTTATTAATGATGGCGCATATTTTCTTGGAAGTTCGAAGGTAAGATATAGAAGAAAAAAGGAAAAAAATCAGCAACAGCTAATGAACAACAATAAATATGTGTTTTTGTGTTTACATTTTTTGATTTTAGACACATAATCGAATTCCGAGAAATAGAATAAATAGAACAAATAGAAACCAAATATTTGTAACATAAAAGGTATCAAAAAAACATATAAAGGTATTATCATAATATGTAAATAGATAAAATCCAAGAATATATCGGAAAAATACGCTACAGGAAAATCTCTGAAAAGACAACGAATTAAAAACGACATAATTTAAAATAATTTAAGACTGACCAATTAATTGAAAATTAATCTTTATTTTATATTTTTAGAAAGTAATATTCCTTAAGCAAAAATTTGTGTATAAAAATATGCTATTTTCAGTCTACCAACAATCTAAAACGAGATTTTATAAATCAGAGCGTTAGCGGCGTGGCCGAACCTGGCTTACATTACAAGAAGATATCTATCAGTAAGCATCTCATATAATACACTGGGGCTTTGTCGACAATGGGTATTCTCTCTTCAAAGCACCTAAAGTCTAATATACTTCAATCCTTATACAAAAGAACCATGACTTCATACCTCGTGTATTTGTAAATTTTATTGCTAGTAGACTGAACCTAGAGTGTAAAGTATGAAAGTATGACAAGTGCCCATCCCCATCCTTCTTCTTTCATTTCGCTAAATTTGTATTCTTTTTCTGGCTCGATTCAGTCTGTAATCCACTTCAATGGAATGAAATTAGTTTGCTGTGTGGAAGAGAGAGCATGATTGAGAAAGGAGAATACAAGCAAAGAGAGGCGAATGAAGGGTTATCTTATCTCCTATAAGGCACGCCATACATTAGCATTGACACATAACCGTTTCCAAACAAGTTGATAGCTTTCCATTGATTGTCAATCAAAATAAAGTAACAACAACACTGAAGGGATTCCCAAATTGGGTTATTTTTTTGCAAGACGTTAAATAGAAAATATGCTGAATAAATGCGTTTGGAACATTAAAAATAATAACAAGAACATTGCTTCCGATGGGTCTTTTTAAAGTAACGTTCATAGGCGTTGGGAGCAAAAGGAAAACTATTGTCTTAAGAGTGATAACACTACTGTGTTAAGATATAGATATCCTGACGAAACCCAATTCTACCCTGGTATGATATTTGGGACGATTTTGCGCTATCCCCTGTCAGGTTTAACTTGTAGACAAATCGGTTTCGGCGATGTTCCGTCCTCAGCGTGCTTTTCAGTTGTCCCCCACCTTTGAATCGAAAGTGGAAACAGTTAGTGGGCGACCGGTACAATCGGACCCTTTAGCCCATTAAGTATCAATGCTGGCGTTAGTTTTTCTTTTCAAATATTTTAATTGAAAACGAAAAAGAAACTAAAAACAGATCATCCAAAAACCAATTTGGCTCCGAGCAACACTTGGCGAATTACGGCGATGTTTGGAAAGTCGTTCCAAAATCATTCGCATGTTGAAACACTCAGCAAATATCAAAATAAAATACGTTACTCGCTTCTATGCAATTGGTCTTTTTACACTTCAATCATCATCTAGTTTACGTGCCATTTTTAGTAATCGTCTTTTGCTATTTTTTCCTTGATTCTTTTTATTATCTTTATAAAGAGTATAACAATTTGGCTTCTATAAAACGCATACTGAGAATAAAGATGAAGTGCTTGGCATAAATTTTTCTAATCGTTCCGGACCTTTTCTGATTCGACTCAAAGTTACTCAAAGTCAATCAAATAGAATCATTTTTTTTAATGTTGTAATCGGTATTTGTTGCTTAATAAATTGTCATGGTCTAGATTCATGCTAGTCTTTTATGATCTTTTAACAATTTTAACATGGTCAGCCAACATCGACGACTACCATTCGGGTTTTCTTCAATTGTTATATTTTTCGCTACTGCTTTGATTACTCCATATTCCTCTTCTTTTGGAATATGTTGATCGCGTAATCAATACCTACAATTAGATGAAAAAGTACAGTTAGCTATAGAGCGATAAAATGACAAGTCAATCAATAGTCGACAATAATCGAAGAAGGCAACATCGCTGAAAACAACGACAACAATACCAATCACTTTAATATTTAATAAATAAGCATACAAGAATTTCTTTGGCAATCACACGATATGCAATGGGATTAAGCGGCACGAAATTCCTTGAGACCTTAATGAATTCAAGAAAGGGATCAGAATTTATACATTATTTGTATCGAATCTTCTTTCTTTCATGACTCTATTTCAATAATTAAACGAACCTATTTGTCAAGGATCTAAAAGGATTCCCTTTGCCGAACATCAGCAAATTCTGTGCCGTGATATTTACACCATTTCCTCAATTTTCGCTTTTCTCCTGCTTCTTTTATATTTCGATACGCGTTCTCAATCCCAATAATCTTATTTTAGACTTAATTAATTTTAGCAATTTACACCTTTCAATTTAAAAGCGATGCTCGATGTTGCATCTTTTCGAGGCGTTGCTCGCGGCTCTATTTACCACACCCTTGCAGACGATCAGTCAAGTGTTTTGTTGTTGCCACATTTTAGAGTTGCCTTTGTCTATTTCGGTGTTCTTGCTGTTGTTGTTGTAGCATAGGCTGATGATGAAGCTCCGAGCCAATACTTATTCCTAGAGGTGAACACACGATTCTAACAATTTTCCCAGAGTACTGCTCACTATGAATGTTGCTGTTAATGTTGCTGCTGTTGCCTTAGCCTCTGTATCTCATGCGCCTGCCGACAAATATCAATATTTATTCAGAAGATAACATTGCATGATTTACTTAGGCGGATCTACGAAAGGATTTGCGTTGCCGTTGTTTGTTCTGTTGTTGTTTCTTTCTTTTAAGTTGCACTTCTTTCCTTTTTCCCATCTAACAATATTTTCGAACGTTGTTGTTGCAATCATAACAACGGAGGGACATCAAAAAATGCAGTTGAGAGAAATCAAAGATGAAAAAACCGAGCTGGAAAGAAGTAGAAGAAATAAAAAATACATAAGCAATTTCGTTTCTATTAAGAGTTCAACAATGTTGCCCATCAGCTACCGCAACCCGTAGCTGGGTTTGGAGTTTCAAATCAGAAGCAACGCAGAGTAGGGGACAAGGGGATTTTATCATAACTAAAAGAAAACGGGATATGTTTTAATAAAAATCAGAAAAAACAAAACCGCGCGAAGACAAATACAATTACAAGAGTTTATATAAAGGAAGTATTTTACAGAATTAATTGATTGAGAATGCCAAAAAAATGACAATGTTTATCGCCAAACAAACGTTGGCAAACACACCTATGAATGTCGATAGCCAGGCGAACAAGCTAATAAGTAGCGACATATAAAACCACGAAAATAATTAGCGAACCCGCTGAAAATCTCTAACAAAAATATAAAAATCGAGAGAATTTAACACTTAAGAATATCAATAAGTAGACGAACAATCATCAACACAATTAGATCGCCAAAAAATAAATTATGAGAAAGGTTTTTAAGAACACTAATAGAAACAAAATTGCAATAACAAACAACAAGAATATGAGATATGAGTAAAACGCAAAAAAAACAGAACATGAGCAAGTAAACAGACATTCAATGTACACCAACAAATTAACAACAGGCTAATAAACATTAACAAATAAATATTGAAATAAGAAAGACAAACTGCCAATCATGCAACAGAAAAATAGACGCCCAGAATTAAATAGTCCCGAAATTAGGCACTCAATAATACATATAATTTTATCACATTCGTACTCCTCTTCGTTCCCCATCTTTTCTCCCAAATACTCGAAATCTTGTTCGCACAGTGACAGATGGGTAGACGAAGCAATGAACGCATTGAGAGTAACAATTTTCACGTTAACGCCTCAATCTAACTAACTCAAATCGTGGTTACGGTCGCTGTCGCCGACGCTGTCCGACAAGGCAACCATGGGAATGGTAATTCTACTTGACACTATCGATAAAAAAGCAACAATAATCGCAGCATCAGAAGAGGAGGAGTGGCAAGGCAAGGGAAAAGAACGATGGGAAATGTTAGTGGGCAAGAAGGAAACAAATGCAGCAACACTACCGTTCAGAAACTATAGCACGTTGGACATAATAAACATTAGCATAAATTTGCGAAAAGGTATGCATCGGACTAACTAGCTGCAGCTGATTGCTGATATTAGCTAAAATAGTAGCGATGCGTGCAAAAAAATGGCAGCAACAAATCGTATGTTAGCCTGTAAGCCATGTATGATATAACATCAAGAACAGAAGCAACAACAGCAAATAACAAGCAATGATCAAACAATGATGTTAAGAAGCATCAAACAGCAGCCGTAGCAAGCAATAAGTGAAGCTTAAAGTAGCAGAAGCAGAAGAAGTAAAACTAACAAGGACACAAACAACGGCGATGGAAACAACGATGTTTGTACTGTGGGAAAGCGAAGTTGTTAGCAATAACTTTCTCTACTTATGTAAATTCGAGTAGAGTGCGTTATTTTTCTTTCTATAAATTTTAAATTTGCTGTTGTTGCTACTGTTGCTGTTACTTAGATATTGTTGTTATTTTTTTACTAATATAAAATTTTTGTTAAAATTCCTTCCTGTTTCTTTTAACGTACTGCTCAGTTTCTGGTTGTGTAGAATTATTATTTATTAACTTGTTTTGTTGAAGCAATTGTTGCATGTTGCTGGTGAAATGAAAGCTGCTTTACAAGCCGTTGCCGAAGGTCAATGAAATGTTCTCAGATTTTATCAAACAAGTCGCGATAAATTCCTATGAGTATCGTATGGAAATCAAAGAGCAATAGAGAAAATTTGTTTTCCAACAACAACAAGGAACAGGAGTAAGTTCAATTTTAAATGTAATTAAGTATCATAATTAAGTTGAAGTATATAAGGAACATAGACAAGTGCGTTACGTTTAAATTATTATCAACGATGTTGCGAATGCAGCTGTAGTTGTTATTTTTGTCTGTTACCGCTAATGTTAATGATATTGAGTAGATGTTGATTGGCAAGATTTTTATCTACTTTATGCTATCAACACCACGAAACAGAAAATTCACGCAAAGTATTAATTTTTCATTTCTACCTGTTGTTTCTAATCCGTTTAAGCTGTTTTAGATGCTCATCACATCACATTTCCGTATCCTAAATAATCATAATTAAAAATAACTCAGATGCCGTCAAGTGGACCGAATCGACCAGCCTAGTTGTGTCTGGTTTACGTTACGAAAGCATTATTCGGCTTAAGATGGATGACTAGATGGTTGGATACATAAATGCAAAGAGGCGGAGGACGTTTGTGCCAATGAATGGATAGGTGGAAACGTATTCGTTCATAAGATGATGGTGATTTATGTTTCATGACAATTGCGAAAGAATTTTGTCTATACAGATTCTATTTCTTTGCATTCTCTCCTCGCTCGCACTCTTTCCCTTCCTCCCTACCACCATCCTTCTTCTTATTATTAAACTTGATCTAATCTTCACTACCACATAATATGGGCTTGCTCCAAAGAAGAGGAAGTGCTTTCTATCTGTTCTGCAAGCTTGCACTCGTAATCTGTAATTAAAATTAAATCATACTCACCAACATACACTTACATTTACACTTGCATATAACGAGGTACGCGCTATAATTTATTTAAATGCTCAGGCCCCTCAACATTAGCGTTAGCCAGAACAATTTCGAATGAAGCAACGAAATGAATGAGTCGGGACACGCATGATTGCGAGTAAAATACGAGCACCGAAAGTACCGAATTCAAAACAGCAACTAAGTCGTAAAGTCATATAAATGACAAATGACAACAAATGATGAAGAGCGATTGTTTGAATTGTCAGCAGTTGTTCAGTCGTTTTGTTAGTGTTTTCCTCCAGTACCTCTACGTTCCTGTTTGCTAATGTTTAACTTGCTCTAAATTCTGTCTCTGTTAACCAAAACAATTTCTTGCCATTCGTTATACGCGTAAGTATTTTCTCCGTCATCAACGCTTTCGCTAGTTGGCGTGTATTCATACGTATTTGCGTACATACTTACACGTCACATTATACATGCGGTTCAGCCACAGTTAAGTGCATTACTTACTGTCTTTATTACTTGCACATGCGTGTAGGTATGTGTGTACGAGTTTTTATAATCTTATCATTGAGCAACATCTCTTTAGAGCATTCTTGATGAAGTCGTCAGTTTTAACGCTGATATTGCTGGTATTTTTATCATTATTATTAGTCCAGTTGTCGCTTTTTTGGTGTTGTTGTTTTAGTTGTCTTCGTTGGCATTAAAATTGACATTTTGACAGACATATAATTAGTGATAATTTTTGACACATTTCTCTGCGAGTATATGCGTAAAATAAATCATCACTAACGTCGTACAGCTAAGTGTCGTTTTGAAATGCTTTATCATTTATGGTCATTAAGAAAAAGTTTAGGAGATAATAGTAAATTACCCTTTTTCCTTCTTATACGTGTTTAACTAACTTACATCACCATCCATAGTAAATAAACTGTATCACCAAAAATTCTCAACCCTTTTCTATCATTTCCTCTTGTAATTTCAAATTTGCGATTTTATAACGAAGCGAATTCCAGGCATCCATTCTTTCAAGTTCTAATAAAATCCCGTAATCGTTATTCAGTAATTTTGTTTTAGTGCATATATTTATTAAACTTAGCTCTTTATAATGCTTATAAGCATTCTCTAAACTAAACGCATACACACAAACCTTTATGTAAAGTAAATATTTACATAGATAACTCTCTACGATGCAACTGCTTTATTCTAAACTACATAACGCTGTGACTGTGTGGTACAGAAACAGTAATAACGAGAATGACAAAACCTACTACCACCAAAACAACAATAAGAAAGATTATTCGATTTCTCGATGTTCGCTAGCTTTCCGACAAGGATGGATAGCGATGAGTATTGGAACAAATTTTCGTCATTCCTTGTCAATTTTCGCTCCGAGACAAAACTATTAACACCATAACCACTTTCAAAGCCTTTGCAATTCTTACTCCTGTTTTATAGTTCATACGTATATCAAACAAAGACATAATATTGATAGAATCAATGGAAATTCTAGAAATGGTTGAGCAATTTAAAACGAAAAGGTTATAGGTGTAAAGGTTTTAAATAATAAATCAATCAATCAATTTTAATAAATTTATAAAAAATAAAAAATTTCCATGTACCAGAATTTTTTCACAAATTATTGCTCATGAGGGTTGTAACTTTTCGCGTGCCGATCACGTGAGGACATTAGAGAAAAAAACTGGGCTTTTGTTTTACACACACAGGGTGATTTCGCGACTCCGATCAAACGTTTGTCCCGAACAGGCTAAAATATGAAATTGCTCTCGAACTTTATTAAAATGCTCGTAATAAATTTTACGTCTTTCTTCTCCTGACTCTGTCTTAACAAATCATCAATACTCGCATAATTAGTGAAATTGAATAATTTAAACGTGAAGTGAAAACAAATTCAGATCTATTACTTCGACTCAATTGTATCAAAGCTTATTTTCAATTGGAGCAGTCGACGTTGAAATATAATGAAACAAGTTGTCTGTGAGGTATTAATGGCGTTTTTTTTATTTCAAAAGCCAAAGAGTTTTCGGCTAAAGTTGGAGCCATCTTCCGGCCCGAAGTTTAGTCAGCGGACAAACGACGCTGTCTACAGTCATTAACTTTGAGCTCCTGGGTCAGTTGGATCTTCTGTGGGTGTAGACTCAAGTCCAGATAAGTCAAGTTGAAGTCTGCGAAAGGCCAAGGAATTGGTTACCTCTTATTCTTCTGTGTATTTTCATGGATGACGACAGCGATGTTCTCGGCTTATATGACGTTCCTCTGACGTTCCCTCAAACGTTGGACATCAAACGTTTGACAGTCAACTTCCAAAGGTCACTGCGTCCGCTGTCGCATCTGCGCAGCACGCACGACGTTTTCACTAACTAACACTCACTTTGGCGATTTTATCAGTTGGATGTGTTGTTCAATCGTGTAACTTGCCGCGCTAATTTGGCATCACTCGCTAAATAATAGGCAAAATATTAGATAGATGCCACCAAAACAGCACGGCCGTTACAGACTGCACACACCGACTCGCTCAATTTGAATTTTCCATTTTTTGCAAGACTCAATCTACAATTCATTATACTATAAACACAACCTCGCGACAGTTGTCGCGTCGACAAATCAAAACTCTGCTGGCGCTGAAGTTAGCAGAGAATATGTCTGTAATTTCAATACAATTGCTAATGTCATTTTAAGTAAACAAACGGAGAAAAGAAGAACAAGACGAGCGACAACAAAAAAAAGTAGAAAAATTTTCTACTACTGTGGTTGTCGTACGCGTCAGCAGCGCGACAGTTTTGTTTTTTCTCAATTCCCGTAAGACTCTATGTAATTTTGACAAGTCTCGGCGAGGATATTCAAACTGTCGCGAGGTTGTGTTTATAACATTACGAATTACTTTTTTGAGTGAATTTTGAAAACAGGTTTTCAAAACGTTTTTGTTTATTTTTCATCTAGATTATTTTCATAAATCATAACATATTCCACGTGGTTTACAAAATTTCTAAATGCAACCTCCATCAAACGCAATAGCAATAGAAAAACTAAACCAAAGAGAACAATAAGAACAAGATCCTAACAACGCAAGAAGTTTACGAATTGGTACGAATTGACTTTTGGAATGAACCAAGGCAACGATACGAATTTACGAATATGTCTCAGGGTCGAGAGAAACAATAGTAAAGAGAAAACAAAGCAATAACAATCGAAAATGACGACGGCAACAATGTGATGAAGAGCGGTATTATGAATGTGAAGGAAAGTAATAAGCAGAACGTCAGTACCAAACGTATAAAAAAAATTAACAAAACAGAACAAAGCGGCAGCAGCAACGGAATTGAAACCAGAAGCAAGAGCGGCAGCTGTTGTTCATCTCCTTTGTTGGCCCAACAAAGAAAGTGCTAAATGGGCAACATCTACAACATAATACCGACATAACTACCATACGACATAACAACAACATCATTGACTAAATGACTGCCTGACTGGTAATATTTTCACACCAAATATTGTCACATTATGACAATGTCAACACGCTCGACACAAGGCATACGACTATAAATAAATATCGCATTATATTTCGGTGTTGTTGTTATTTGGCGTTATTAAACTAAAAGAAATTCTTCGAGATATCTCGGTAGGAAAAAAATCACGCTGGAGTATTCTGTCTGACACAGTTAATAACGAAAAATGAGTAATAGAGCGGTACAAGGCGCCCAAAGCGGCCCATATAGTACAATAAGACCATCGCCTACGCGGATTAGCAGTGAGAAGATACGTAAATAATGAAATATTCAAATAACACAGTCCAGGTTTCATTTTTTCTCTTATTAATAATTCGTCTGCACAACGAGAATATTTTTCCTGCAGATATAATTTTATTATACTCTATTAGTTAATTAAACCTAAAATTATACGATTTATACCGCAATATAAAATATAATTGTCGAACTCGTATTTATTTACTACCTCTATTACATTACACTACATTTTCCTGTCGGGATCATTTTATTAACAGGGGCACAATCAAAAGTAAACGAAAAGAAAAAAATGAAAACGACAAAAGGGAAGGGCTAATGAAAATCAGTTGGGAGATATCACACTAGTGTTTAACGTAGTTGAGCATTTGTGGTGCTCAAATAAATTTATTGACTAATGACAATTATCAATGCGTTTTCCGACGCTGCTATTGTAAATGCTTCGAACACTAAATTGTTTTTGTTATTTTTAATAATATAAAACATAAATAACAACGGTTGTCACAACATCAAAAACAACTGTCCTAACAATACCTCAAAAGCCATCCTATAATCCAACAATCTTTACGTCTTCAGTCTTATTGTTTAGTATATCATTAGTTTTTGCACGCAAGGCAGCTGTAACCAATTTCGAACAATATTGAGTTCATTACTTTGTAATAAATTTTAGAAAGATGAAGGACAGGAAAAAGAGACAGAACCTCAAGCGACAGTAACAAAGTAAAAATGCCATTTCTAAAATGTGTCCGTGCCGAAAAGAATTCTCTTCCAACCTGAAAATCAACACTGCTTATTCAAAGCCGTGATTGTCACAGAAATTGGCCAACTGTCAAAAGGTTTGTAATGGCTCATTGATGAACTTCGTTTTAAGGGAGAGAAAGTGAAGGGGGGGGGGGTAAGATTTACATTTGCTGTTTTTTCCCATCAATAATAATATTATGCTATTATTTAAAAAAATCAAAAAAATTAATTGTCGTAGAAAAATTCATTCATAACAACTATTTTTATTTAGTTATCAGGTTTTATTAAAACTTTTTTATCAGCTTTCTTCCAGTTTTCTTCGGCTCAAATTTTGAAACTAAAATTTTGAAATTTGAAACTAACTTCCCGTCAAGTTAGAGGTTTA
Source organism: Physocephala rufipes (assembly GCA_963966595.1). Lineage (NCBI taxonomy): Eukaryota > Metazoa > Arthropoda > Insecta > Diptera > Conopidae > Physocephala > Physocephala rufipes. The sequence continues at coordinate 12,097,237 of OZ016503.1, forward strand.
AAATTTAGCCCATGGCTCACAAATCGATGACAGTACGTCACTTATCATAAACTGAACAGCCACGCCCTCACTAAGAGACGAAATTTAGGTCCTTTTAAAATGGCGGTTCAAACATTGAAATTGATTTTTTGTGTCTGCGTTAAAACGGAAAATTTAGAGCGGCTTTCGAAAAAACATTAAAATATTTTCGTGTTCGATACAAATATTGAAATTGTTTTTTAACAAACATTCTGATGATCCAGAGTCTCGGAATTTAAACCACGGCTTACAACTAGATGACAATTCTATATAAACAGAAACTAAAGACCTTAAAGCAAGAAAATGATCCATTTCAAAATATTGATGAAAATTTTGAAACGGATTTTAAACCAGACATACCGGTGAAATCGAGACTCGAAATATAAACCTTTGCTTGAAACTGGATGGGAATACTACACAAACTATAAACTAATCAACCATGCCCGCTTTGACATTCGCTACAAAATGTGCTGAGGGCTCTAAATTTTAACCACAGCTTAGAACTGAATGACAACAGAGTATAAACACTCATTTTTAGCGAAACATTTTAACCCTTTTGAAATTATGAAATTTATAAATTTTCTTGAAATTATGGAAGGTAATAAAGGGTGGAATTTCCACTCGTCATTTTTTCATCTCCTGTAATTCTTGTCTTTCATTCTCTTGTCACCTCCTTCATCATATTCTCCCTTCTCGTTAATCTTCATATCGCCTTTACATTATGATAATTAGGTTAACTTTGAAAAAAAAATAACTAGAGAAAATGTAATAAAATAAATTATTGAAAAAAAATTCTGCTAATACTAATGATTTATAATGCCAATTATATTAAGCGGAATTGATCGAAAAATGTGATCGGACTAATTAAAAGTAGGTCAGAATAAGAAGATAATATTTTAGAAATAGAATGTGTGTATATGTGCTATGTATCAAAGGGGATCATTATGCAAATAAGTATGTACATGTATACATATGTAATGGGCCACATTTACAAGCCCATAAACGCGTTGGAATATGCAAAAATCGAACCGCTTTAGCAATAAGCGGATTAGGAGATCGAACCATCAAACGAACCTCAAATAAATTCTCGCAAACTAAACAGCTCTAGAGAGAAATGAAGAAGGGAAGTCGAACAAATCCAAAGCAGCATACCTTAAGCAAATTATTCAAATTTTTAGCAATAAAAGTAATTAATAGAATCATTTAACAACGCCTTTTATTGTTATTAAAAAACTGCTAAATAATTTATTCATTCATTCATTTATTCCGAAGAGCTTATCACCGACGAAAATACCAACAATAACTTCAAATAAATACGACGAAACTCAACCAAATTAAAAAGTACATTTCTCTTCTTTCCGATTTTTTCCTTGCTTCTTTCATAAAATAAATATTTCACAGCGTTATTTATGTCTGTTTATGTTTTGCGTACGTTTTGGTTACGAAAGAATAGAGGTAAAAATTTATCTATCGATAACTTTGACTATCGATTTTTAGGTTGTAAGAGTTTAATAAGCGTTTAGTAAGATTATTATTATCATAATTTTTACAAATTGCTAACAGATAACTGTAAATTCTTAACGGGCCGATAGAAATTAGAGACAATTTGTCTGACGACGAACATGTGATACTATAGTACTATTGTGCTATATGTGCTAATTTAGCTAATGATATATTTAGTTAAGGTTAATTTTAACTCTACAGAATCTTTAATATTTAATTTTTATCCCAGCTGCCAAAAATTCTCTCAAACTTAGTTACTCAGTTAATGCCATTTACATCCTCAAAACTTTAAAACTTCTTCCTTTCGAAAAATTGCTATGGAAAATGTAAACTGAATTGGCCTAAACAAGTTTTATTAACCAGGGAGAAAAAATACAAAATGATGAATTGACTCACTGTGTCCTTAAAGCCTCTCCTGACTTTAAGTGACTGATTCATAAATGAAATAAAAAGATACTATAAAAACGTTTGGTTTAAGCACTTTATACGCTTTTCGAGATTTAAGTATCGCGTAATAACTAAAGCTTTTAAGATCATCTCATTAGTCAGCAACAACATTTACAAGAGCAACACGTAATAACAACGAGTTCACATTGGCAGCATAAAACGGTTAACCTGAAGCAGTTGGCCAGAAATTGAAATGACGCAGAGCGAGCTGCACGTGATGCGTGAGAAGACATTAAAACCTGCAATGAATAAGTATATGAAATTGCTCAATGTGTCTCAGGACACATTCAAACCGTTATACTCATAACACCTGTTAGTTATATGAAGTGAAGTTATATGAAGTTTTCATCCAATAAACCAATTTTAAAACCAATTTTGTAAAAAAATTTCCCAGAGAGTGTCGCCACTATTTTCATTGACTTTGGTGACGGTGGTGGTGATGCTGGCAAGAGAAATTGACATAACTATAAATGCCCATAAAAATAAAGGCCATTTAGTTCAGAGCGAAAAAGTACACTCCTAAAAATATTCGTAGGCTTTTCGATGGCTTGAAAAATGTAAATAAATCATAAAAAATTATAATAAATATGCCTGTCAGATATAGCGGGATTGCCTCTTCAGTAATTGTACCAGTTAAAAGTTAAATTTTATTATATTAAAATCATATTTATAACGCTATCGTTTTAGGAAGCGTATGTATAGCTCGCCCATAAAATTCGTAATCAATTTGAAAAACATGAACAAACCACACGTGATCCTAAGTTTTGTAATCTCCCAGAATATTAGTAACGGGCATCACGTACTAGTTTAACAACCTTCTATACCGCGAAGGGGCAATACATCCACACGTGTGTAATAATACAGTTTCCCAATTAATTCGCAAAACATTATTGTCCGAGATCACAATTTCTTGGCTATAATCAGTTGCCATATCTCAAGTTAATACCCCGTCAAAAGCCATAACAATTTTATTGCTAACTAATCTGGGTTTGGTCTGCTTCCTCATGTCTACTCAAAAAAGAGACCTCGCTACTTCATACCATTCAATATTTTCCTCTTCAAAGGCTCTTAAAACCTTTGATTGTGTCATTCCTTTGATACATTAGAGGAAGCCTAAGGTTAACAATTTTCTTATGTCTAATGGAATCTAGGAAAGTGCGAGTATCAGCATCGGTCATTATTACTAAAACTGAAATTGTATATAAAATTCTAAAACGTTGGATGTGTAGTAGCAGTTTAAAATTTAAGGAAATAAACAAAAAAATATAAAAATGCGTCGGAAGGAAATATGTGCTACGTTTATTTATTTGTACATAGGATTATATATTAATATTTTATCACTAATTTTCCTTTTCATTATCTCTACCAAAATTATCTCTATTACCTCTTCTGCATACACACGGTTCGCACCAGCGCTGTTTTGAGTAGAAGTATTATCATACATTGAGCACATTGTCACTTACTTAATGTTGGTTGAATAATTACTTATTTTTTGTAGTTGTTGTTGTTCTTAGTATTCACGCTTTAGCTGTTCAAACCTGCCAACAAATCAATTTTATAATTAATCGAAGGCTGTTTAGACAGTTCCAATGAGCTGTAAAAATGCAGCAATAAAGATCTCATAACACCAGCAATAGCAGCATTGCTATCTTTGTAATAAAATTTAACGCTTACGCAGAATGTTAACGCAATAACAACACCAACAGGTTATCATAATTTCTGCTACCATAGAAATGGAAGCGACAAGTTAAATGAACAAAATGTAGAAAATGTTCAACGACAGAAGAAGACGTTCAGTTATAACTACAGCAATAACAACAAACAAATAAACAAAAGTTATTTGCAGCTACAACCGTTAATGGAAATTGTATTAGAACGCTGACTTCGGCCTGGCCGAGACTTATAAATTCCACACCCGTAATATAAGTCCGTAGCCTGGTCCTAATAATCAGTGGGCGGAAAGTGTCGTCTACTAATATTATATTTCCCGTTTTGTTAAATTAGGCCTTCAAACTAATTTTAAACACAACTTTTCTCAAAGAAATCCACACAAGCCACACAATAAAGTCCATAACAGCCATAAGATTTCAGATTAAACATTTCAAGAGACTGAAAAATTTGGGTTCGCAATCGTATTTCGTTGAAAGGTGGTGTACCTCTAGGTAGATATTTTCCATTCTTTATCCTTGTCACTATACCCATGCGTTACAAATGGAAGAATTCAGTCACACTTTCTTGTCTATCTGTCCATCAGTCTAACTCTATGTCTGTAAGTCAGTCTGCCTGCCTATCTATCCCTCTAACCGTTATCTTCTGACTGCCTCTCGCTCTCTCTGTCTATCTGACAGTCTCTCCCTTGGTAGTATGTCTGCTGTTTCTTTGTGTATCTGACTATCTGTCTGCCTGTCTGCGCGTATGCTTATCTGTTTGTCCGCCTGCGTGCCTGTCTCTCTGTTTGCCTGCTTTTCTGCTTGCCTTACCTATCTGTCCTGTCCTCTCTGTCTGTTTGTCAGTCTGATTGTGTGCGTGCATACCAGTTTCTCTGCCTGTCTTCTTGTCTACTTGGTCTACTGTGTTTTTATTGTCTACTTTATTTGTCTGTGTCCGTCTGTCTGTATCTTTTTCGGCGTCTCTCTCTGACTATATGTCTTCCTATCTCCCTCTCTCTGCCTGTTTTTCTGTCTGTCTGGCTCTCTATCTGTTTCTGTGCCTGCTCGCCTGTCTGTCTGTCTGTGTCTGCTTCTTGGTCTGTTTGTCCTTCAGTCCGTCTTCCTGTCTATCTGACTGTCTGACCATTTGTCTGTCTATCTGTGTGTCTATGTGCTGATCTGTCTATCTGTCTCTCTGCCTATCCCTCTGTCACTGTTTCTCTCTGTGCCTCGGTCTTCTAACTGTATCTCTCTGTGTCCGTCTGTCAGTCTCTCTGTTTTCTATTTGTCTGACTGGCTGTCTATCTGTCTCATCTATCTCTCCATCTGTCTATCTGCCTGTCTAGCTGTCTGCCTGCACTCCCGCCATCTCGTCTGCTTGGGTTCGTATATATTTATGTCTAAGTTCATATACCGCGCTATCCTTGCTAATCAAGCTGAACTAGTAAGCCCTCAATGAGCTAAGGACAGTGGTCTATACATAAATATAGTCCGTGAGATACATTGTAGAATGTATTGAAAATAATGACTGATACGATTTTCTAAACACCTTAATATCTGTTGTCTGTGTCCTGCGATGTAAATTATGGAGCTTCAATCAAATAATAATAAAAAAATCAACTCACAATGACTATAATACATGAAAATAGCTGTAAATATAATACGAAACACACGGGGCGGTTACGTTAGGTGATTTAAATGCAATTCCCGCAATGTCCTCTTTGCTACGAGAGGAAGGGTTGCAAACGATATTTAGACATGTCAAGATTCGGAGAAAAACAAAGAAGGAAACAATCACGAGAGCGTGCTTTATTGAATTCTTGTCGTGCTCATATACGAAGATAAAGACATGTCAAAACAATCAGACACCAAACAGAGTAGACGTGTTTGAATTGCTTTTAATTTTTTAGGTTTTTTCAAAAGTAAGATTCAACTTAAATGTAAAACATCTTTTTATCGAATGGGGAAGTCAAGATGTAGCGAAAAAAGATCAGCAAATAATACAAGTGAAATAATTTTTAACTTAGTTTATGAGCACTCAATAATTGAGTTTTTAGAATACAGTTAGAATACCGTACACCATCACCCTACGACAGAATGGATCTGGACAAAAACAAATTTAAGGTTACCAGATGTGTAGTTGGATTCAATAGCGTGTGGTATGCTTAAATTAAGTGTGGTTGGGAGAATTCGTCGAATGTGCAGCAGTACACAACCAAACAACCCAACCCAAAACAGTGATTACGAACAGTAAATTAAAACCTTAGTAGATGAAGTGGAAAACACCTCGCAGATAATATCGAGGGCATGTAGCGGTGGCCCGACAGAAGACAGCTTAGTTCGCCACCGCGGGAAAAATAGCTCCTACAGAGAGGAAGCGCCTTCCCAAGGAAAACTGTAGCGATAGCAAGGATAGCTGTGGAATTATTTTGCTTTCTTGAACAATTTCATTCAAAAAAGATTTTGTCAAAAACAGATCAATGCAAACACCTGGCGAGTTGACGTCGTCTGGAATTACCAACCTCGGATTTGCTCTAAATTCAAGCTGTGATGTGGATGCTTTCTATCGGTTGACCATATATCTGTATCATTTTCAAATGCGGCGCTTTGTGACATTGTGCACATTTTTGCAGAAAGGGTGGGAGATGAGAAGGTAGTTATTTATTTGGATGATATAACTATATCAACAGAAACGCGACAGGAACTTTTTCAGGTTTTGAATGAAGTTCTCAAAACGAACTCTCGAGGAATAGATAATTGCAATTTTTTTTAAATCACAAAAATGTAAAATATTTTCGTAGGTTTGTTAAAAACTTTGTTCAATAAGATTTAATGCAAAATTAAATAGATGGAAAAATGTGTTTTATTTTTCTAAACGGGATACGGACGCTGAGCTTAGACACTAGAACTCTGAACAAGAAATCTTAGCAATAATATGTGCTCGACAATCACTTTAGAATCTTCTCTCCAATTCGGGAAATTGAAGATTATAACTGGTTGAAATTCACTTGCAATAGATTTGAATGAAAAGAATGTGAATCCACGAATGTCAGGACAGGCACCAAAAGCATTGAGCTAATTTCAAAAGTTCTTAATCATCGAATATATTTAGAAATTTGATATTCTCATTGCTAACTGTTGGAGGTGTGTCGTGCTCTCGTCTAAGAGAGGTAGAAAAAGTTGGAACATAATATTACAAACTCCTATTCCCTTACAATATTTCCAATCCCGACCGTCGTCGATTGATTATTTCGAACCGATCTATAATTCCAGAGCAAGAAGATATATATTAGCAGTTGTTGATGCATGCACTATGTCTTTGAGATTATATTCAGCCAACACTACCAGGACCAGGGAAGTAGCTGAGAAGCTTTGGAATTACTATCACTACACTTCGGATTACACTCTCGGATCATAATTTCTGGTAGAGGATGTAGCTTCGTACGAAGTAAGTTGAAATTTTTTGTGGAGTCACATTTTGATAAATACTTAAAAGTGACAACAGATTCTATCTAAACAAACAGGCAAGTCCAGAGAGTGAATGGAAGTTTAGAATAAATTATAGTTAGCTTAGTAAACGCTAGAAAATTATGTGAACAACAGTAGACAGATCGTTTTTGATAGATTAATAATCAATAGATTGCAGTCCCTCAAGCCACATTAAACTGTTAAGGCTATTGACTTATTGAAAAAATATATGGAAGCTGACTTGTCTTGTACAAAACACTACAGACGCGCGGTATTAGGCGCCACAGACCAAATACAAATATGAAGCAGTCCACATGTATATCCACAAAAAAGGAATTTATATAACTCATTATCGTTTTATAGCTGATAACGTCAAGAAACATTAAGGGATGCTGATTAATGAAAAGCTTTTACTTATTGGTGCAAGTTTATAAAAAGCAGAATAAAATAATAGAATAGAATAAATAATAGAAAAGTTGGAATGGAAAAGCCTAATAATGATCATCAACCAATAATTGCTTTACAATTTTTAACAAGCGTGCGTAGAATGATAAATTCTGACAGTGTTTGGCATTAGTGAATAATGATGTCAGTGATTACTTGTAAAATATTGTGATTGTGATCTTGTGATCCCTGACACTTGCAGTTAGTACAGTTATTACAGTCATCGGTTAAGCGATGTTTATTCGCGTTAAGTTATCACATGAATCGAAAATTAAAATAAGTAAGAACGCTAACAGTTGTTTGCCGGAATTTTATATAACCGACACCCATAATATAAATATAGAGTGTGATCCTAATAATCATTGAGCGGTGGCCCTCATGACTCTCATAATGCTATGCCTTTTCTTGAATTAGATCTACTAAGTGGACTTCAACGCAATTCTTCTCAGAGAAGTCCATACATTGTATAATTGAATTTATATCTACGCTAAAGACTAACAAATTCTCCTCTAAGTATTTATGAAGTCATGTTTACTATGAAAAGTGGGCGTGGAAATAAAAACGCAAATAAACAATTATGGCAAAGAATATTTGCACTAAATTATGGCAAAGAATATTTGCACTAAATTTCATATCACCTCTTTCATGTCACCACAGACAGGCACTGACACACAGATCCACAGGCAGGCTGGGTACATATACTTTTCTGTACCTGCCACGCCTGCTTTAATATGTTACTAACGAAAGCACAAAGTGAATATAATCTATCCCTTCAAGGTAATCTGTCTTTTCCATAAACTCACTCAGGAGTAGTGCTTGTTTAGATTTAAGATGCACGCTAAGAATTCAACCGTCACTTCAAGGGCAAAACATTAGTGGTCTTTCAATACGGTTTACTACTAAAATACACAGATAGTAAAACTTATGAAGAAGGAATTAATCGTATAATCACTGACCATTTTAATAGAAATGGTCACAAACTCCACAAACCAATTATGCTACGGTAATAATTGTAGTATAGATGTCTCCAACCTTAGCAATAAAAAGTAATATCTGACCGATCACCTAGAAACTGTTATAAGAATAAATAAGAAAAATAGTTGTAGTAATCAGAAGGCAGAGGAAAAAGGTGTGGGAAGTAGTTGAAAAAGTTTCCAATCCATAATGACCAAAAATGAAATAATAGAAAAAGCAAAACGCAAGTAATAAAAAAAGATGTTTGACCCATACTCTGATTATATTTGCCTCACGTCGAACTCACCCCCCTCTTCACACTCACTTTAATTCCATCTAGTTCTTAACTAGCTTTTTGTAACTAGCCACTACTGCCACTGACAGCTCTATGTTCGTCATTGTTGTTGTTTACCTTCAGTTTATACTACTGCGCTTCTGATACCACTGGCGATATATTTAATATTATTTACCACTCTTCTTCAGGAAATATATAATTTTTTATAGTATATACCTCGCGGTCCTCGTGCTCGTGGCTGAGTCGTATCGCATTCTCTTTAATATTTCATTATTTATGAGCTGCAGTTATGCCTTTTCAGTATGCCAAGAATTTAGTTGGTCGTGAGCTCACAAGCAATTAATGACCAAATTAGTGCACCACAAGCACACTATCGCCACTACCAGCAGCAGTATCATCATTGCTCCGCAAACAACTTCTGTTTTTGCTGGTTTTTATTCTGTTTCGTCTTATATTACTTTACGTTTTGTTACTTCAAACGGCGTTGGCTGGAAGTACTCGCCGTCGAAACTCTGAAGGCTCAGAAGGTTTTTTGTGTGATTTACGGGTGCTTATGGCGTTAGACGTCAGTGACAATCAGCGGTTGCGAACGTCGTTATTGTTGCCAACGCCGTCGTTGACGTCATGACAGACACTTCTTTACCAAACTCATCCATTTTAAAAGTTATGGAGTTTGGCTTACATTATTTTTGACCGGCGCTGAACGAATCCATAAACTATTGCTCTGGTAACGCATTATGTTACTGTTGTGGTTATTGTAGTTGTTAATATTGGCATCCGTAACCACCTAAATTAGGTGTCATGTGGGTTAGGCTATGGCAAAACGGGTTGAAAAGTCATTAATAAAGCCGAAAGTAAGTTATTAAAAACAACATCCAGAGAAACGACATCACGAAAGAAATATACGAAAATTTGAGTTTGGTTTTAATTATATTAAGGATCATTCTCGTCAATTGAAATGTCGACCACTCGTCAATGAAAATCAAAATACATTCGGTAAAATTATTTTCATAATTTTCTTTAAAACTAACCTGCCATTTCTAGAGAACCAAAGCCTGGTTTCATTTCGTACATACATGGTATCTTTTTTGCTTCCTCTAAAAACGCAACGAGATGGTCACGCACACGATTTTTTATTCATTTTTATTGATTTTTGTACGTTTGTCTTATCGTTCTGTCTATTTCATTTTTTTGCGGAAAAAGCAGCTCCTTCCTATAAATTGCTTAGACTTTTACAAGTAGGCATCCACAAAAGGTTAATCCGTTTAAGCTTGAAACGACATTTGCTGCCGATAACTCTGGATCTCAACAAATACTTAAATCTGCCTGCATACACTCCTAAGCAACAGTGAGGTCTGCTTTTTCCACACCGTGGTCGTAAAACCAATTGATCACACAAAGTCATGGTAATGCAAAGAAATGGAACGTTATAACCAAATAAGATTTGAGCCCAACCAGCAGAAAACACAACCATACTGTGATACCGTACCATACCATACAATACAGTACAGTGATCGCCAAATAAATACAATTGCAAATATTTAACTGCCATAGAATCAGGTGAACATCCAACCGAGTAGGACTTCGGTATCGTCAAACCAGTGATTTTGTATGCACTTAAGAATTATTTTAACAGTTCACACCTAATGGGTATGTGTGATATGATCAAATAATCACTCATCCTTTAAGCTTTATCCAACAATTTTCTGTTGTCTACAAGAAGTAACTGAACATTTAGCCAAGTTCCATTACGCACTTCATTACACAGCCGTCTATATAGTATCCGTTTGCATAGCATTGGAATAACACTTCTTGTGGAAGGAACACATGATTTATAGTTAATGAAGATCCCAACTAGTGATCTAACAGAAGAGGCCGAATTAGAAATTTTATTAAGTTATGCAGCCAATCGAAACACAACCAATTCAAGGGATCATCCAACCAACCCAGGATCCCACTAGCTGTAATATCGCCAAGCTGAATTCCTAATTTTCTAGGATAATTTCATGAGATCAGTTGAAGATTTCATTAAAGAACCAACTGAGAAACGACCAACCGAATAATCCAGCCATCAACTTCTTTTAACCAGAGAAGCTGACTTCACAGACAGGCATATGGACTAACGACGGACATACGTGGAAAATATTACTTAGCTGGAATTTCTAAGGAATATTAAAATAACAACTAGAGACACCTGAAATGTAACAATATTTTGATAAATCTTAGCTCAAGCGCTTTAACAATGCACGGCCACAAACAGTCACGCACACACAAACACATGTCCTGTTAGAAATATTTGCGGGAAGAAAGTAAACTGCACCGTTCGTATGTTGCGATGATGAAGCAAGGAACAGTTGGAAACAATATAATAACAACAACCATAACAATGACGGTATATTCCGCGCATCTGCCTACCGGGCCGGGGCACACATGTCGCATTTTGTGACATGAGCAATGAGCTTAGGTTACACGTTGCTCCAACGTTTGCTCCGCCAGCAATAAATTCCACTGAAGTATAACAATTTGTATGCAAGGGAAACAGCAGTAACTGCAAACGGCTAAAGAACCAGCGGTCGGGTCGAATCGAGATGGTGGTGGTGATGCAAACCACCACGATTTCAATGCAGCACGATTTCAACGCCACATTGTAGAGGTGAGGCGCGTTGTGGCATTGACTCATTGAAATAGTTGGAGCAAGTTGCTGAAGACAGTAAAAAAGACCACAGGAAGCAAAAACCTAGTGGAAAAAAGAGAGAAAGTGAAAAAGAGACAGAAAAAATAACTTTTAAATTGGTCACACTAACAAAACTTAAAAGTAAATGAAATTCAGTATAATCTACTAAAAAAAACTAAAAATATTCGAGAGATTAGTTTTTAGAAAAAGATATTTTAGCTGAATTTCTATAAAATCCAGAGATATTTAAATATTTTTAATTTATGTATACATTTATTTATTTTTTATTTATTATATATATTTATTTATACATTATTTAATTTCTGTAATATCTTCCTGGCAAAGCTCAGGAATTGTGTTTTCTGGTCTTTCGTAGAAGAAATTGTCGTGCTGGAAAGTTCGAGTAGATCTGTTAGGAAAAACTCATCATTGAGTAAATTTACTACACAAGCCTCACTAACTAAAACACATTATAATATAAATAATAATCAATGCTTCCTTTACGTAGTTTCGCGTTTCCAGCCCTTTCTTAATTAATTTGTTATGCTTTTTTTCCAGTGTATCAGTTTAATGTTATTTTACTTATTTAACTGATGACAGAAACTGCTGGCGGTGGTTATCCTCATATAACCATCATCACACAGTTTACCAAGGCGAAAATAGATTTGCATCGAGCAGCGGCTTCTCTGAAGCGTGGTTTGCAAATATTTTGTCAATGTGCTGAGATTTATTGAGTTTGCGAGTATTTTGGTTGTGTATTAACTGTTAACTTTCCGCAGCTCGATTATTGCGTATCGCATATTGTAATATTTTTCTATGGAAATTTAGTTATTTTTCTTCAATTGAACTGGCGCTGCCGGCACCAATTGCCATGGCCATGGCAATGTTTTAAGTAAATAAGCCGCTATTTTCATAATGATATTTAGCTAGTCAACAACCTCAAGCAGATGGATTAACTTAAAATGTAGCAGAAGAAGAGCTTCCTATTGACTATTTTTCATCCTTTCTCGCTCTTTGGTCGTATTAACGGCATAATTGTATTTACGGTTAGGACCATACAAAATTGATTACGATGACGCTCAAACTAGCTTTTGGGCTGAAGGGTTCATTCCGTTTGAAACAAGAATGTAGGTCAGGAAAGTATAATAAATAATAACAGCAATAACAGCTGTGAATTTATGTTTTATTAAGAACTGAAAAAGTAAAAAAAACATAAGCAAAAGAGAATCTCATTATTTATCAATGACTCTACGTATTGTTGTTAGATTATTTGTCTATTTGTTTACCTTTAACTCGTCAAATTGTTTCTTCGACCTTAGCACAAAAACCAAGAAGGTCGTCAAGTCAGACTGAAAGCTTTGCAACAACAACAGATAGGAGGTCCCGACTATTTACTTCAGTCGTGCAAAATTGACCACAGGGCGTGGTTTGTGTTGCAAAACATAATAGCTTTCAATGAGAAATGAATAAGATCTTCTTCAACAATTCTTCAATTAATTAAATTACAAATATAAATTACAATAATAACACAACAACCACTACAACAACATCAGCTACAATCACTTTACCACATGACATGGCCTGGCGCATGGCACTGAGCACAGCGACCAAAAATGAGGCGATTGGTGCTGATTGTGACACAGCGGCAAAAAACTAATGGAAAAATTACATCAAAGATTGAAGGAGATTTTAATAATTTCCAACTCAACGCCCCGAAGCAAATTTTTCATCTTATTTCTATTGCAGTATAAACTTTGAAACTGATAAAATCACGAATATTGTGTATAATTAAAATTAAATTCTACAAATGTAGAAACTTAATAAAGAAATTACAAAAAGCAAAAAGATATTTTTCCATCAACATTTCTAGAGTAACCTTTTTTTAAAGGACTAAAACCGTTTTTACAGATTTTTTTAAGTCTATTTGAAAATAAAATCCAAAAATATGGATATTTTTGTGAAAAACAATAAAGACTTAGAAAGGAAGATGCAAAACAAGTAAGAACAAGTAAGTATCTAACTAGCCTAATGTTATATGCCATACACCCTTTGTATAGCTTTACAGTTTGATCCTGACAACCAATGCATGCCCCTTCTAATATTACATTTCCCCATTCTTGGTTAAATCACATCTACTAAATCGACTTCGAGACAACTTGTCTCAAAAATGTCCGCACATAGTATAAAATAATGAGTTTGTCGCGCCCAACACCACAGTCTCGATCATAAAATTTAAACCTCAAGATTTCAATCGACTCTGAAAATTGTGGCTTTACAAATTTATTTCAAAGAAGTAGGTGTGGGAGAAGTCCAACGCGGGTCATTTTCTGTCATACCAAATTTCATAATAATAGTTATATTTGTTATTCTGGAATCTAATATATATATATAATATATATATATATATATATATATATATATATATATATATATATATATATATATATATATATATATATATATATATATATATATATATATATATATATATATATATATATATATATATATACATATATATATATATATATATATATATATATATATATATATATATATATATATATATATATATATATATATATATATATATATATATATATATATATATATATATATATATATATATATATATATATATATATATATATATATATATATATATATATATATATATATATATATATATATATATATATATATATATATATATATATATATATATATATATATATATATATATATATATATATATATATATATATATATATATATATATATATATATATATATATATATATATATATATATATATATATATATATATATATATATATATATATATATATATATATATATATATATATATATATATATATATATATATATATATATATATATATATATATATATATATATATATATATATATATATATATATATATATATATATATATATATATATATATATATATATATATATATATATATATATATATATATATATATATATATATATATATATATATATATATATATATATATATATATATATATATATATATATATATATATATATATATATATATATATATATATATATATATATATATATATATATATATATATATATATATATATATATATATATATATATATATATATATATATATATATATATATATATATATATATATATATATATATATATATTGAAACTATATATATATATATATATATATATATATTGAAACTACTTGACGATGTGAGACAACAATTAGTTTGTCGAAATAAACTCGTTGATTCTCATCAATATTTCAGCAGCAAAAGACACACGCGCGCATATATACAATTATAAGCCTTCCCGTATACAATTATTTCAATTCCAATGCATTGTTAGCGCATTTTTTCTTAACCCTTCTGTCATAACGAAGGCTAATGTTTCGCTCAATTTGTGAAACAACTGAGAAAAATATTTTCACTCTTCAAACGCTTACTTCGTAAAAATTATCAAATTCTCCCCTCCAGAAAATATCATATTTAATCTTGTATTAAAAAACACATGAGTTCAGTAAAAATGGTGGTATCTTCGACCAATCGAGGGTTAATGCCTTTGAGGTTTTTGACGACATTTCCATTGTATTTGAGAGCCAGTAAGATTCAACGTCAATATTCAATGCATACGGAAATTGCCTAAAGCAGTCAGAGGCTAGCAAATCCGTTGCCAGCCACCAGCCGTCAAACAATAGCGAGAATTTTAAAACCAACATGAGGCTGACAACATTAGAAGCCGCAACAAAAATGCCGGCTCAATGTACTCAAAGAAATACGCCGACACTTTGTCAGCGGGGAGCAGCGGTAGCAATAATGTTGGCAGGTAAAATCACAATTAAAAACAACAATTGCACCCAATTTGCCGCTTTGTCGCGATCTTGACATCAAATGCATTTGCTGACTGTGACAAGACGATCCATGGCTCTGTCATTTCCTTCTGTCTCCGCTTCCAGTTGAACATACTATCATTTCTACATAACAAATGCAACAATGTTGGTAACAGACTAACCGATCACTTCTGGATCATGTTAACCACGAAATCATTTTGGCTGCTCCGAAGTGAGCATATGTTATTGTTCCGCAAGCAATTTGCTGCCTGTTCTAATTAAATTGGCTCACACTCATCGATGAGTTTAACGATCAATACGGAATTATAACAATAAAAACAATAGTAATGGAAGAATCAGCTACAGCGAAATACTCAATGACAGTCACCGACACTATTCACAAAGGCAAACATAACACCATCACCGCCATCATCATCGACAAAAATAGCAACTACAACGCAACAACAATTTCCTGAATGCCAAATATCTTTGATAATCGTCCACATGCTCTTGTGATATAGCGCCGCCAGTTAAACTGAATAATAATAATAAAACAAGAGGCTGGATGAAAGGAAGGAATTAACCAATGAGGAGAAGTACGTAGTGACCGAAGACTAAAGCGAAAGACGCAAAGCTTCAAAGAGAGGGTTTTGTAGTTTCGGACATAAAGATTAGTCAGTTGACAATTCGATGACTGTAAAGGGTTGCCGGTAAAGCTACAGCCGAAGTGTTATATCTGTTTATACAAGCCATCAAAATTTAAAGTTAGAAAGATTTCTCGGAGGATTTGTCAAAGGATTCAATCTTTCGCCGTAGATTTACCTTTGGGAATTCTAGTGCTTTATTGTCAAAGATTCTGAACGTACTTCTAAAAGAATACACACCGTATGATGTAAAAATGTTAAAGCAATGAAAACCGCAAATGGGAACTGCGAATGCCGTAAACAAACAAATCCAACTGAAATAGCAAAAAAAGACGAGACTACTATCAGTAAGACAGTGCTTTGCTCTCAGCCATGATTCATTGGCGTTGATTGAAGGAAAAAAATTCGGAATGGTTATTATAACACTCGACTTCAATTGATTCGAGCGCCAACTCTGGAGAAGAAAGTTATTTAATCGAAACTGAAGCCGAATTTTCGCAAGTAAATTAAATACGAAGGTGTATTGATTCGTTCGCAGAATGTAAAATTTGAGAGAATCAAAGAAAAAGTAAAGCGTGCATATAAAACGCAAGCTTGAACGAAATGCCGAAAGAGAATTAAATTTCTGAACCGAGCTGAAATGAAATAACAGGAAAATAATGTTTAATTAGAAACTAATAAAGCAGGAAATCGAAAACTTAAGCTCAAAACCAAGCACCGAACACTTTTGTGACAGACTAGTAGGATTGAAGCAATTGTTGCTTGCAAGTGACCAACTTATATATAATATTCAGTATTTCTTCATCTTACTCATTTTTCAGTTTTAATCTTTTTACAATTTTACTTCTCGTTCTCCATCTTTTCATTTATCTTTCCCATTCATTTTTCTTTCCTTCCTCTTCACCTCTCTTTCTATTTGCCACTCAAATTCTGATCAATCCTTTATCAAAAATTGTATTAATCGTATTCTGACACTCCGCTGAAGTCAAGCCGCATTTATATATTTGTAAAAATTGTACGATTAACTACAAGCTAATTTTTATTAATGCGCTTAAAAGCAGGTAGATGCCTCTGTGGCGTAGCGATATGTTCGTGCTCCACTTTCACATTTCTTAAAAATACAACAACAACCACTCGAAAGAAAACTACAGAAAAAGGTGAAAAGCAACATCGAGTATCATCGCATTAATTTTAAATGCTTCATATTTTCAGATAATCATTTTAATTAAAAATCAAACCTGCTGGCAATGCTGCGATCCTTCCAAACACCGCTTTCCCGACAATTTTCCCACACTTCTTTCGTTTCGTTCGATGGTCGTTAAAGCGGCGAAAGAAAAAACAGCAACCTCTACAATTGAGGAGATGTTGCACGGCATCAATATAATTGCATTGAACAAAATCCCGTATGGGTGTTTGTTTGTGTGTACCTGCGTATTCATTATTTGCAATTAGCAATATTCTGTGGCTTAAACTTTGCTCTCTCCCTCTCTTTCTTTCATTCTTTCTCTTTTTCTCTCCGTCTCCTAATGTTGTCTGTTTGTCTACCTCAGTGCGACACTTCTATTCCTTTACTTTATTCTTGTTCTTAATTTTTGCAAATTCGTTATGGCCACTGGTTTGTATTTCATTCATTCGTAAACCAAAAATTTTAATTACGGATTAATATGGTTATAACGAGCTCTTAATACTTATAGAATATTCGCTGTGGGTTCGCGAGGCAACACATTAAGTCAATGACAAGTTCGACGAAGGTCGATGGGAAGCTACGGTGAAATGAATAAGAAAGAAATGAACAGACAATTAAAGAAAATGTTTAACTAGTATGAGTAAGCAGCCTAACCAGTTGCTTACTAACTCTATGATTTTTCGATAAACTACTAAATCATCGATGGACTCATTGATATACTAGAAGATATCCTAAACTAATATTTAATTATTAGTTAAATCAACTTATCCCTTGACTAGCCGAATGAAAGTTCGGTAAGGAATGGACAAACGGATTGAGCAGAGAAATAGAGGAAATTATCAACAAAGAGATGCTTAATCCTATTTTCGCTTAAGGTATTGTTGCTTCTAACGTGCTAGAATTTAATAAATTTGGTGAATAATGAAGGAAAAATTCCCCAAAATAATGTTAAAAGCCTGAAATTGTTTCGAATATTCAGAAAATATCATTACCGCCCACGCCCACTCTTTCTCTCCTATCGTACAATCTCGAATATTTTGAATATATATATTTTATAATGTATATATTTCCAAATATATCTTCCATACAAATAAAAATCAGCATAGCCTTGAAAAGACAAATCTGCAACAACAACGAGAAAACACAAAGTAACCGTCAGCAAAATAACGATCAGCACGACTATCACGCCATCATAAAGGATGTATACCACTCATAGCAGTGGCTATCGAAAATTTATTACTACCATTGTAACAAGTAAGTGGTAGGGAAATTGCAACCGCAATAGTATCAGGACGACGTCTAAGCCATAACATCATTTTAAACTTGTTATCAATATGAATTGGTATTGCTTATGATGCAATTTTACCACAAATAAAGACATTTTCAAGATGCTACCATTCAGTCGAGATTATCCACACTCCCAGGAACGCGGACAAGCACGGACGCAACATGCAAAATAGCTCACACTCTTTCTGTTACCTTTCGCTCGCCGCCACGCAATCAGCGCGTATGACAAAAATTAATACCGGCATAAAATCTAGTGGCTTTTTTGTCAATACTGCTATAAAAATGTTACAAATCCATAATTTAACATTTAATTAAGATGCAAACAACGACAACAACAGCAACGGGAATAGCCACCAATAAAAACAGTAAAAGTTGAGTCAAATTCAGGAATTACTAATTCAGCAATACTACTACTATAATAATGAGTCTTACCTCAACGAGGTGTAAGAGCAAAAAGATCAGATTAAAATAGACAAGGAATGTTAAAAGAACCGCAGCAATCAAATCTGAAAACGTGGCAGAGGCATTAAAAACATTTTCGAAATTTCGAAAATTTTAAGAAATTCTTTATGTTATTCTCGTATTTTTTGTATTGTATTTCTCATATTTTTCATATATCATCTATGTTATTCTCATATTTTTTCATTATAGCCTTTCGTCTCTACAAACATTTATAGAAATAAAAATAAGATGCTAATCGATAGGAAACACTGAGAAACAGACATACTGAATTGCATTAAATTTTGCTTTAATTCAAAGAAGGCTTTTGAAAAAAGGAAAATATGAAAAGTGAACATAAAACTTGCTAATAATTGAAAATTAGCGTCATGAGGCTTTTATACTCGAGATAATAATCTACCTGTCGATGGATGGATGCGCCTTTGTCCTCTTTACTTTGTTCGTCATAGTCCTGGAAAAATGTATTGTTTGTGAAATTGCACTAACATGAAATGGATGAAAATTATCGTCGAATTTGATTTGGGTGCTCACCTGACTGCAATTTAATAGCATATAGACACTAACACACAAAAAGATTGCACCACACAAAACATGGATGTAAAATCGGTTGAAATGATCGAGCCGTTGATATATAAAGTCACCAATAGACACGAATGTTTTAAAAAAGAGGAAGAACGCATCCAGCCAGCTGCTTCCTAAATGACATAAAAATGTTGTTGCTCTTTTCCGAAGTCCATAATAAAAATTTAAAGCCTTAGTATAGTTTGCCCGCTAATATAAATAAAATAGCCTAAAGCGAATCTCCTTCACTGAGTATGATTGCAGAAGAAATAAGTTCCTCAAAAAATAGAGCACAAGAAATGGTACCAAAACGAGAACGGAGTATAGAGAAGAACCAAAGTCAGAATAATATTAGTCGCTCTAAAAGCCCAATAAAATCGCGATTTGACAGACGGTACGTGTCGATTGTGATGGCATCATAAACTAAGTTCGGCATCATAAACAACAAAAACAAAAGCAACACGAACAACGGCAATGACAGCATACATTCTTAGTTTTGTTGTTGTTTCTACTGCTGTTGGCGGTTGTATTAGTTATCCTGATTCTATTATTATTGCAGCAATTTGTTCGTGTAGTTGACGTTATTGAAGTGATGCAGCAAACTTGAGCGAGGCTCAAAAATTTCTCTTAAACAGTTCGCAATCTTTGAGATTCTTTGGTAAGTTCGAATAGTTTAATAGTTGAAATTTAATAACAAAATGCAATAAACTGAAATCGAAAATAATAGTTATAATATTAACAATAGTCATAAAGCACTAAAAAAATTTGCGGATGTAACAGCAACAAATCATAAAAAATGTCAAATTGAAAAAATAATTAATGGAACAGAAACTATAAACAGTATCAATAAAATGTAATTGGAAATTATTAAATTAAAGCTCCTCAAACAGTTTGAAAAAAGTCACGACTTACATTCATTTTTCCTCACTTCCCCTCCTCGACCACACGTTGTTTTAGGGCTGTAAGTTTAATGGAGCCGACACAGAACATTTAAATCAAAGGAATGATTCCTGAATGAATCTTAATTTTCTATGAAATTCTTCGCCGAAATACAAGAAATGGGCTTCGTTTTAGATGATTTCGCTATATATGAGTTTCATGCTTCTATGATAATATTTTACGAATAGTATTCAATTTTTTTATTTCTGTATGAATTTGTGGAAGTTCATTCCATTTATGTTTTTGGTCAACTCTATGTAGTTTTGGCCATAATCAAGGCATTCCTTTGGAAAACAGCTCGACTCTGGCAGCTGTAATAACAAAAGAAGCTCCGAAGGAGCACGTACTTTTTTATTGCTCTTTTAGTTGCTGTTATTGCTGCTGTGCATTACTAATTTAACTGAATCTAATTTAGCTCACTATTAAATCAGTAGCTAGATTGGGGCAATGGCAATCTGCAATCCAAGCAAGAACAATAAAGAATCCTTCTTACTTTGACAGAAGGTGCGCATCATGAGTTTAAAAAAATACGAAACAAACGAATGGTGGAAATTGGATTATCCCTTATTTGTGAGGCATGCCGCCAAACGTGCGCTGCGTATGGCAACCCATTCCGTCAGCTAACATTGGTTGCCATGAACACCAATCATCTGATCCGTCCTTATCCGTCCTGATCCATACTAAGTCGCCTATGATCCAAGCCGATCAACACCGATCAAGCACTACAATCCAATGCCTAGGCATTAAACTATACGCAGTTTTTATCATTGTTGTTTTTTTTTTGCACTTCGAATACATCGAACAAACCACTCGAATCCTTTTGTTGTAGTTGTTGTTGCTATTTTTGGCTTTGCACTTGTAATGCAATCGGCTTACATTCAATCATGTTGCAGCAATTTTAAAACAATTTTCAAGTTGCTGACAGTTTGCTCGCTACCTTTTGTTGTGCGTGTTTGTTTTCTCCTCCTTCCTCTAATTCTTCCTCCCCTCCCCTGCCTTTCCTCTTGTCTTCTTGTTCTTCTTCTTGACTTTGAATGGCAGAAGTGTCTGAGAGATCGCTCGCTCAGCAAATGACTTTGGTACCAATCTGCCAATCATCATTTTCGTCAAAGGCAACAAAAAACAAAGAAAACATTACGCAGAACAGTAGTATCCACAATCAACTTCAGTGCCTTACTTAGGTCATTCTCATGGTAACTCGTATCATGAACGGACTAACAAAACGAACAAACTCTCCCAAGAAACCAGACGCCGGCTAACGCTATTGGCGACTTTGGCTGTAGCTGTGACTAGCAAAAGTTATGAGTAACAGTAGCAGCGGCATTAGACGGCACCTTCGGAGCATCCGGAGGCAAACAGTGTTGCCAACCCGACGTTTTGATTATATTGCTTCTGCATGCTTCCAGATACTAAAGCAATTACTTTGCAATTTAAGTTATTGATTGGTCCGTTGTGGTTCGCACGCTTTAGTTACGACGCATTGCACTGTATAATATCCCGTTGCCCGTTGCCTGATGGTGCAATGAGTTGACTGGCGTTACGTATATTGTTTGTTGTGTTGCGTTTTGTTGCGTTGGATTTGATTCAATTCGAATTCATTGGCGCTGGCAATGCCAGTGGCGACATGGTCGTAATCATCAACGTCGTCAGAGTTGTTGCAACTTTCATCACTTTTTGCCTGTTTTGGCGTTATTGATGTCGTCACCTCCATTTCCCCCCATTTCATTTGGGAAGCCGGCTCATGGTCTCATTTTGTCGTCGTTTATTATGTGTTTATCGTCATTTTCGTGGTTAGATTGTCATTGTTGTTGTTGCAGTTATTTTTTTCTGAATCTAGATATTGATCTCAATCCGTATTAAGGTAATTTGTGCACTTGGTCTGACGTTTATGGTCATATCGATTTTGACTGTAATTTTACTTCCATTTCTTTTAATTTCATGTTCTTGCAATACTTCTCTTACTTTTGTACGTTTCGACCATCCATAGAATGTTGCTGAATGATTGATTGATTGATTTCTATTATTAAATAGTATTAATAGTCATATATGAATTATTGTTAAATCAACGTTTTTTTTATAAAACTCGCGAAAAATTAAGAAAAAACAGAATACCAATCATTCAAGTTTAGAAACAGAAGCGTAAAACTTCCATTTGTATTCGTTGCAAACTATCGTAAAATGAATTTTAAAATTATACGCAAAACTGGGTCTGCAACATTTTCCAATAATAATTTATGACCGTGATTTTGCACTATGATATTTTCCATTAAATGCCAGCCGATAAATTTACCTTAAGTACTTGAAATTTAATTATTGAATAAGTAACATACAAGTTCAGATTGAAGAACTACAATAAATAGTCGACTCAGCACTAGCTGACACAAGAATTGCTGTAGAAATAGGAGCAATTGCTAATTCAAAACGTTAATTCACGAATTACTATTATTCGAACAAACCTCATTTATTTAATTAAAAACTAAACTAACTACAAAGTATTCAAACTCTAATGAGATAATATCAATCTTATCTTGGTATATATATATATCTCTGGTAAAATAGAAAAGGAAATAATTTGTAATCGAATCTGAGTGGTTCAGACGCAAACCAGCAAAAAAGCCTTTCCGTTTAATTTATATTGCATAAATTTATTTTATGCCACAATTGAGTAATTATTTATGAGTCACAACATTAAAAATAGCAGTGACAACTTTCTGAAAATACTTTTATAAGATTTACGTTTTTATAAAAAAAAAATTAAATAAGTTAAAATTGACTAAACGGATATTAATTTAAACCAACTAAATTTAGCGAAATTACTCTTGTATAATATTCACCCAATTTCTTCATTCATCATTAACGTAAAATGGAAAATTAAATACAGATATTCCATCAAAGCCTCGTCCCATCCTCTTCCTCTTGCTCCACCTTCCCCTTTATTCAGGAAAATCTGAATATTGAGCCATCGTTCAATTGTTTCTACCTCATCCTCACCACCAACGAGCTATTATATACGGTCATTTAAACCCCAATACACCCTCCAGCCCCTAACCAACCTACTCGCAACCAACCATGCGTGCGTACTATCCATTCGCCCATCTCTCAAAATCATTTTGCAAATAATTTATGCCCTTCCAAATTTATTATAAACTTTATATCTTTAAATGAGTTTAATGAGTACACGAGTTTAATTCTCAGATTCAAATACTCAACTCAGTGTCATTCAAAGCTTCTCCTCACACTTTGTCTCGTCTTCTCATCCTTGTCTTTACCACCTTCCAAAACCTCGGCGCCTGGCTCCTAAATTATAAATTCAACTCAAACTTGTTGCCTGCTCCGTTATCGCTAAAAAAACAATTTTAAAAATGTTGAGTCAAGTGTGCTTTGGTAAAACGGTAAATTAAATAAACAATTTCTTACGAATACTTATTAAAAGTAGACAGGAATTATCGAATCAAAATAGTAAGCAACACAATTAAAAACATACGGGCTATTTCTATTTTGAATGGAATTATAAATGTTCGAAATTCTAATAAATCACACATTGACAGTATGAGTGTGTGTATATGTATGGGCGTGCGTGGTAGTGGGAGTGTACATGCGTATGTGGTGAGCCTGTATTTGTGTATAATGAAACTTTATATTGTCTATACAGTTCAAAAGACTGTGACAATATTGTAGGGGGAATAATTTGAACCTAGACACCCAACTTTTTCCCATCTCATTAGTTATATGCAAAGATATTTAATAATTTATTAGATAAAAACCAACCATTTAAATAACCTGCAACTTCTTAGCAAGCAGTTGCTTCCCTTCCAGATATAAATTAACGGACTCTAGCACTTAATTGCAGACACTTTAACGCTACTTAAATATATTTAACTGCACATTAGCCATAGACTGATTCTGAAGAAGACCGCACCTAGAGCAGATAATGTTATCACTGGTGACATCATTACCGATAACTGCCCACTTATTATTTATTACTACGTCAATATTTGATAAGGAGCAAAAAGCATTGAGGAAGGCAGTCATTTAAAATTTGAATTTAAAATCAATTTAGTTAAAAAGAGTGATATTTATGATAATATTAAACTTAAAAAAATCCCAAATTATCAATAAAAACGCTAAAAGCGGAAAATTATTTTCTACTGAATTGAAATAATACGATTGCTTTCACCACATAATCTCCAATCTGTTCCGGAAATCAATACAAATGTGTACTTTTTCAAATTAAATGCAATTATTAATCAATCTTCTCAAACGTGATTATGAAAAGCGGTTCGATGTTGAGTGTCTATTGGTCTGTTTACTCTATAAAATCTAGCCGCGATTCATCATTTCGAGTCAGCAATATAATTCTAAGTTTGATCAAAATTTATCCGGAATTAGTCAAATTATATTCCCAGGAATAAATTTTTCACAAGTATACACTTGCTTAATCCGTCTATCCATATGATTGAAAGATGAAATGCACAAAAGCGAACAAACAAAAACATCGCCATATAATTTTCGACAGAAATAACACGAAATCGTATAACGTGAATAACATAAAGTCAAATCATCATAGGGTGATTTATGTTGAAAATATCGACTTCCTATTATTTATGGACTATCATCTTAGGAACGACTCCTACCCGTACCCCTTTCGACAATTTTGAAATTCTCACCTAAATGAATTTTTTACGAAATTTAATACATGCTTTTCCTTTTATTTTTTGAACAATTATTCTACCGGTGAAGGATTCTCTCTCTAGAGTTCGTGTATTAAAAAGATGTATGTGCATCGATATAAATTCGTAAACGTATATCAGCAATCACGGAATTAATATGTATTACAGTTTTCTTTTTCTTCTTCTAAAGAGGTGTCGTTAGTTTTTGTCTTCTGTGTGTAGTAAGTATTGACATTGTTGTATTTTCTGTTAACATTTCATGCTTAATTAATAATTAACTCTAACTCTTTGCGTCAATCAAATCAAACCTAATCAAAAGATATCGCATATTCATTCCTTCTTTTTTAATGTTCTTCCCCGGTGAACAATCGTTGTTGCAGTTTTCTTCTTCTTCAGGTCCAGACCACATTAGCAACAACTTATTGCATTAGTTTTTTTTTAGATTTTCTCTCAAGTTTAGAATATGCTGCTGGTTAAGCGACGGTAGCGATTAGTAATATACGTCTGATAGTCTGTTTGCGGGCAAAAGACCTTGCGTTTTTGTGGTATTATAGTAAAGAGCCAGGTGCCCGAGAGCTTGTTCGCTTGGTTTTAACCTTCAACTTAACTTACAATCTATTTATGATGAAGCCGACATCCATGATGGCCATCATGTTATTATTGAGGACAATAATGATCAAAATGAAGATATCGGTTGTAATTTAAATGATTGTAATTGTGATCGTTTACTTGACTTTCTTACAGTGACAATAAAAAAACAACCGATTCAATTTACTCAGCAAGTACAATCCTCTATCTTCTGTATTCGTCAAATCATCTTTTATAGTTTACTCTTGAGAAAAGCACAAAGCTTCTTCGTCATCGCTTTTATTTCTACTATTTTCTTTGACTGTATCCACGATTTTCTTCATCTCCATCAATATCGGTGTCTTATCAATTTTGCAAATCTATATATAAATCGGTCCCTTTCTCATTTATCCTGTCAAAAAATTATGTCCATTGCCGACACTAATTAGTCTTTTTCACAGATTGCTCGAAACTAGAATATCTGTCTACTGCTCTGCCTGTGGTTGTCGTTGTCACTTCTGCTATTGTTGATATTGTCTGCAACTTGTCTATCTGTCTGTCACTTCGTTTGTCTTTCTAGAACATTTTGTTCTTTTTTCTATTTTCTAGTTCATCAACTATATTTTTACGTTCTAGCCTGGCTTAACAAAGTAGTGAAATATTGAAGCTGGTTGCCTGCTTGTGAAACCTCCTTACGTACATCTTTCTCTGTCTAAATTATTGCGGAAGAGTCAGTCGGATAATGAAATGTCATGTGCTCAGCTGATTTGGATTTTAGCTGGGCTCCTACACTTTATATCTTCAATTGCATTCCGTCTAGACTTATTTGTAACCCTTCCTTTAAATTTCATATATATATATATATATATATATATATATATATATATATATATATATATATATATATATATATATATATATATATATATATATATATATATATATATATATATATATATATATATATATATATATATATATATATATATATATATATATATATATATATATATATATATATATATATATATATATATATATATATATATATATATATATATATATATATATATATATATATATATATATATATATATATATATATATATATATATATATATATATATATATATATATATATATATATATATATATATATATATATATATATATATATATATATATATATATATATATATATATATATATATATATATATATATATATATATATATATATATATATATATATATATATATATATATATATATATATATATATATATATATATATATATATATATATATATATATATATATATATATATATATATATATATATATATATATATATATATATATATATATATATATATATATATATATATATATATATATATATATATATATATATATATATATATATATATATATATATATATATATATATATATATATATATATATATATATATATATATATATATATATATATATATATATATATATATATATATATATATATATATATATATATATATATATATATATATATATATATATATATATATATATATATATATATATATATATATATATATATATATATATATATATATATATATATATATATATATATATATATATATATATATATATATATATATATATATATATATATATATATATATATATATATATATATATATATATATATATATATATATATATATATATATATATATATATATATATATATATATATATATATATATATATATATATATATATATATATATATATATATATATATATATATATATATATATATATATATATATATATATATATATATATATATATATATATATATATATATATATATATATATATATATATATATATATATATATATATATATATATATATATATATATATATATATATATATATATATATATATATATATATAGAACTTATAAAAACAACGCTAAAAATACGGTGGACCTGATTTTTGCGATCAAGATACATATCTCAAGTTGCGAACTTCGTCAAGCCAAGTTGAAACTTCGAAGAGAGCTTCATCAAATTTCATTTTTTCCCATAATTCACGTATGGCAATTTGACCTTTCAGAGCGCTGTAGTTTATGTGAGTCATCCAATTCTCTTATTACGCTTACGCTCTGTTAGATATTTTTATGCAAATTTTTCTAAATTTATATGCCTTCAAGAACTCTGCGTTTAAATTTTCCTTCTCTATCAGTATCTTAAAAGTTATTTTAAGCGCATGTTGTTTTGTCAGCGCAGTTCTCTTTTACCAACAAAGCAATAAGATCTAGATGGTATATTGTAAAATTACTAGTATGGAATGATTGGAATACCCATTGGGCTGACTAATTGACTGGTTGCATAGTTCTCGTCTCATAAACTTTCACAATTTACGTAAGAATATTCGCACGTGATATGATTCTTTAAATTCAAGAAACATTTAGTACAAGGTTGATTAGTGATGGCGAGAATGACTCTTATGCGTGAGTTAATTGAAACTGTCAAAGTTAATGTTTCTTTGGACCAAATACGGAATGATATTGACCATTTAGAAAACTGAGCTGATATTCTCTTGTTTTTATTAACTATTCCTTCTCTTCTTCCTCACGTGGTTTTCCTTTAGTGTTTATTATTTCATTTTATACACAAAACATTTTGAAGGTAACCGAGAGAAATTGATAGGGAAGCATGGTTTGGTGCTTTTGGTTTGAGTGCTCACACTAATATCAGGTTTTATTAAATATGGAACATAGTGCTGGTATCAAAAAATATTGATGCAAAAAAATTGAGTAATTTCTTAACGTTTCTTTATAGAAACTAATTAGTAATAAACGAAACTAATAACAAAATAATTTAATAGTATTTTATTTAATTAGATGTTAGAAAAGACGGTTAAATTAAATAATTTTGCGCTTATTGCCGGTGTTTTAAAACCAATATTGATTAAAATCGTAATGTTTCGGCACGTTGTCTGCTTCACAAAAATCATAAGAAAATAAAAACGACATTAACAAGCATATTTGATATAACCGCGATATAACCGGGAATCGTAAGAAGTTTCTTTGAGGTATTAAGTGCTCTGTTCTAGTTGACTTTTCTTATTGTAAGTCTTTTATAACACTTTCCTTGCGTCACGTCATCATTTATCGTGACAATCTGAGTTAAAGGATTAGGTGAGGCAGACACAACAAATAATATATTATTGTTCTAGCACTTAAAAACTTTAATTAGGCTTATATTTTAAAGGATTCACTGAAGTACAATAAAATGGTTAAGAAATTTATGAGCCTGAATTTATGGGAATGTATGCGAATTCTTGAGGCCATTCATAAATTGGAATATCGGAATGACTCAAAAAATAACCATAACAACAGCACGAAAGCTGAAGGTGTTACTTCCCATTGTTGTTCTAAGCAGCATTCATTCTTAGTGTTCTCTTCTGTTACGATTTTTGCCGGTGCTGGAATTAATGCAACAACATTTCACTGTTTCTTTTCTTGTTTCTCTAACCTCTCCTCTTTTTCCTTCGTTATTCTTTTTCTCCTCTTTTTCGTTCCCTTTGTCATCACTTTTTATTGCACTTAATTTGTCGACCTTTTCGCATAGTCGCGCGACAAATTGCTCTGGTTTGGTGTCGTGGCTTTTACAAACTCCATAGAAATATATTCACAAGCACAGACAGGCACATACCCGCAATAACTATATGCAATATATATTGCACAGGACATGCATGCCGCCACCGCTGCCGCCATCGTTTACACCAAATATGGTTTCCGCGGAAACAAATTGCGCAATTTATTGAAGGTTGTAAAGAATGGTGTAAAAGTGTTGTGCGCGAAGAAATTGCCAACGCATTTACGGCAATCGAGCTGGACTATAATATAACACCAACAAGTGCAATAAAAACGACAACAGCAGCAACACCCACAAAAAATCGTATTCAAAAAGTTAAAGCTAACGAACAATAACAAGAAAAACGCTTGCATCTTCAAAAAGCCTTCAAGGAAGAAATAAGGGGATTGATTCAAGGCAATGACTTAGTTTGGTGCCTGCAAAAATGTATTTTCGCACCTGATGGTGCAATAGTGGAATGAAGTGGATTTTCGCACCTTGAATAATTTTAGCACTTCCAACTTACTGTCATCTCCATCTTGATTTTTTCAATTGTTCTTGCTGCCTTTAGCCAATCTGTGGAAATTAATTACGAAGATCGCATAAATAAAAATATCTCCCACCTTTACATCAATTCACATCTTTTAATATTTATGTAAATAAAACGCTTCCCTTTGTGTTTGATAAATTCGGAAGGATTTCTTCTAGTCCTCTTCTATGCCAAATTCGTACCACGCTTTGGTTTGCCAGATTTTGATGCCGTCCTGTTTTCTTTCAGAAATAGTTGAACATTCTAAAATTCTCTTTCTTTATTTCTGCGCGAATTAAAATCGCATTCTTAATTAAATCTGAGACGATTTTATTTTATTCGAACTGGCTCAAGAATCAACAAAAAGTTTATTGTCGTGATGGCAGCACCAATGGATGGACAAGAAGAAGAATAAGGCAGGAAAACATAAGATTAGGTATTTCGCAAGATAATACCAAGGACAACAACAACAAATGCTACATGACTGCAATATTTCATTTATGAAAATGGGCATGGGTAGTAGCAAAAAATAACAACAACGGTAGCAATTGGTTCATTGGCAATAGGGATAGCAACGGTAGAAAATAGTCAACAGAATTTCCAGCAAAATTATATTGGCCATGCCGATGATGCAGATATTGGTCTTCGTATGAAAACAAATTAGGAAAAATTCTAATAAAATTTCATTGTTCTTCGGTTGGTTGGTTGTTGTTGTTGACGTTGTTCATTCTGCATTAATGCATGCAATGCAATGTGAATTATTATGGTGCAGCAATTATATCGCTAGGCTTTGATCTTAGTTCTTTCCAGAGACTTCCCGAGACCTCCACAGGTAGTGATCCAACAACAAAAATGCTTAAGCAACAAATATAATTGTAACAGCAGAATTTCGTACAGAATTTTAACAACAACTACAATAGCAATGACAAAAGCAAAACAAGAGGCTAAATAAATCTAGAGAAGACTGAATAAAGGCGCGTACGGTAACATCAACGTGAAAGTTTTTCGATTGCAATGGTATTCATTGACAGTAATGGCATCTCCATACTAAAACATTGGCCTCTCATCTGCTTTCCGAATACGTTTGGTTCTTTGCGGTGCTCAGTGGTATCGTATGCGGTGGCCTCGGTGCTCTTTGACTGATGCCGCCCGAGAAAAGCCACAAACGTACACATACCGTCTGAAAGGTATGTTGCTCGTTCACTTATTCAGTACCTAACAGCAACAAATATCCTCCACAACAACGATGAAAACGCTCCCAATTCTTAACCACAACAATTCCCCGGTCGATCGGTCCATACCACTCAGTGAAGCCTCTGAGCTTCTGAGTGAGTTTCTCCTTCTCCCTTTTCTCATCTTATTCTACTTCACCTCGCCTGAATTTGTTGTTTCTACGTCATTAGTTACTGTCTGTGTCTCAGACTGGCACTCGCCCTCCTTCCGTGTTTCAGCGACATCAATTTTTAATCTTGAAATAACTTCTATTCCCTCGCAACATAAACAATCATCATTACTCCCTAAGATCCAAGAGTAATCAAAGGCTAGAATTCCTTAATCCGTAGGTGAAGATTTAGCCTTACCCCCCCCCACCCGAATTTTGTCTAACCTACTAAGAAAAACTGAAATCAAACTGATTGCTTCGAACTGTTGCAAATAAAATCGCTACCACTGCTGTCATTAAGCATCGTATAATTAACACCAAAAGAACACCAAATGAATTGAGAGCAAGTCTACGTACCCGCTCATCAATTGAACAATGATTAATCAACCAATTTGTCAGTACCAGCAGCGATATCACAATGTTGAGTACTCATTCGCAGAAAAGTGGAGTAGAACTTCTGGTGATTAGTCAGATATTCACCAATGCCCAAAATTAGTCCCCAAATCAATTCTCTTTTGATAATATTGCTGAAGATCGTTTCACCAACCTGTTTGGTGAACTGAAATGTTCGTCTTAGTAATGACAGCAACAATCAATAAGTGAAACCGGTTTGTATTCAAACCAAGCAGCATGAAATTACGGAAGATCGTTTCACGTTCTATCCAATCATAATACTCACATAAGCAGCTTGTTCACCCAATATTGATATTCAGTACTTATAATGAAGATGAAAAGCTTTTAAAGAAGTATTCTCATTATTATTATTATTATTGGAAGATCTATCATGAAAATAATGACAAAATATTAATATCGTATTAGATCATTCCTAATTATTTTTAATACAGATAACCAGTTGGTCAACAAACCGTGCCAAAGATCAACAACAGTCAATTGCAACATAATCACTCATCCATGAAATAACAACAACAAAAACGGAAGGATAATAGACTCACGGGTAGTGTGGCCAAGGGGGCAAATAGAGAAGTGACTGAAATGACCTGTTGGTAGAAAATCATATGTACCCTCGCGGACTCCGGTGTAACACATTCCGTACGGGTACGAGTACAATAAACGAGCTCAGTCCCATGCATTGGTCCAACAATTATCCAATAACCTCGCCCCGGCCCGTTGCGTTGCCGACCACCGTGATTGCAACTTGTCATTCTTCTACTTCGATCGGCCTTACCTCTCCCACCCCTCTCCAATAACAATGCAAACCATTAAGTCCACGATTTCATTTTTATGCCACACAATATTGCTTGAGAAAGAACGGATGATTTTCTTTGGTTTGATTGATTTACAAAGACGAACAAATTGAGTTTGATGAATGGCAAGTTCAGAGCACGGTGATAGATTCAACAACAATAACAATAGCAGTGACCACAATAAAAGAAAGTACAAAAATAACGAAAATACTGCATGTAATGAAAAAATACTGGGAAAAGAAGGTAAAAGAAGACAAAATACATGCAGAAGAAGTACAAGTAAATATAAGAAGTACAATGAGAAAGAGAATATAAATAATAAGAAAGTGGAAAAGTAGAAAAGGGTGAATCTTATAAGCTCTGACAAGAGTCGATCCAGTTGACAACAGTAAACTGAAACATATCCATTTATTATATCGTCAAAATAACATAATCGCTTATTATATTTGTCAAAATAACAGAAACAACAACAACAATTGCATCTGCGTTAAAACATTTGAGAAAAAACCCACCAACAATAACTACAAAACAGGAAAGAAATCATTTCAACTAACTGACGTCGTCATGTAGTCATGCCTTAGTGACTTTTCTTCCCGTGCCACATTTTTTGTATTACCAAGCGTTAGAAAAACAATTAGTGAATATAATTGCATTGAATCAAATACGAATTGCATTCGACAAGAAAAAACTTCTACGAAAAATTAGATGGACCAGCAGAACAATTGAACTTTGTCATCATTGACAGCGTAAATCAAACAACAGGTAGAAGAATAAAATTAATATGTACCGACACTCACGCTTGCGTATACACTAGACCATACACTTACAGTAGTACATTTACACTCAGCAAAAGTCACCGAATGAGGGAGAGAAAGAAAAGCTATATAAATCAATATAAGAAAGATTCAGGAAGCTAAAACGTAGCTGTCACTAGATGACAGCACATGCATCCATAAAAATAGTAAAAACCAAGGACAACAAGTAGAATAACAATAACAAATTGTGGTGACAGTAATAACAGCTATAACATGAGCTCTATGGAACACTGAGTATAAAGCAAAAAGCACGAAAATGAAACAGTAAAATCACATCAAAAATAGTCGGATTGTGCAACTGAGTAATAATTATATTAATCATATTAATAGAAACAATAACAAAGGACATCTGTCAGAACAAGCAACGAAGAAATATATGACTGGATATCACGAAGTAAGGTGGTTTACTATAATATGTGGCAACAACGAAACGGAAGCCAGAATTATAAAATGCTGTTATTCACTTTATAATATTTCTGATAACAAATTTAAAAATGAAGCAAATCATGAAACAATTTCGTCAAAATTTCTGCAAAATCTTTTATCAGTGAGTAAAAATATGAATATGACTGAAAATGCATCGGAGTCTTTTCTAAACTCATTTCTAAACTCAAGATACACCACTGCATCAGTCTTCCATGTCATCTAAAACGAACTCTTTTCACACGAACTCTTACTAATTTAGTATTTGGTTTTTCCGTTATTAATTTGCTTCCATCTGTTTCTGTCACTGATTTAATCAACAATAAATTGCATATTTTTATTTAATATTTTTATGCATAATTTATGTTATTAGCCATTAAAATCTTATTTATACTTCGTGGCAAATTAAGGCACGATATAAAATCTTAATTAAAGCTAACGCGATGCATTTGATTCATACATCAAAATGTCTGACTTGACAAATGCTGATTTTATTAAATCAATGTAGTGATTTTTTCCGCATTAACGCTTCTCTGAAATGGAATACCTGGTGCGTACGAGCACTGACTGGGTGTCTTTTAAGAACGACAGCTTCAACTTGTCCATACCTTGCGGGAATATTGTGATTACTAGAAAAAGGGTAAAGAAAATAAAAAATATTGTGTCATAGAAAGCAGTATTGGGTCGAGAAGATTTCACTGCGGGGAACTGTGGATAAAGGAGGAAGAAAAATGATGATTACTATGAGTGATTTTTTCATATTTTCACCAGACAGAACAAAATGATTGAAAGGAAATTTGCACATCAAAGAAAATTGCGATTATTCGTTATAGTTTTCCTTTTTTATAATTTTCTCGTATAATTGTAAGTAACGCTGCTTGTTTTGTTGTTGTTGCTGTTGATGTTGTTGACAGCTGATATATTGAGAGCTTCTGAAGTAAGCATCAGACCGGGGTCTATACCGGGGTCCAAACATAAGTAGTTCGTGAATGCATTCGCAATTGATATGATTTTAATTGCACTGCTCACTACAGATTAAGTGTAGTAAGCGAATGAGTGACTCAGTAAATAAGTAAATGATAGCTGGCTTGTCTGTTGGATACACATACACATGGCATATACCTGAATTCGAATGTGCGAGTATGGCGTGATTAATTAAACCTCAAACAATGAAAGACACGGTACAAACTACTGGTAGAGTGCATTATATCATATCTAGTTTCCTTCGGTTCTCAGCTATGAACATAATCATATTATGTAATTATGACATGTATAAACTTTGTGTGCTGATAACTCCGAAATCCCAAAGCTTTGTCTCTTCTGAACAACAATGAGAACTTTCAATAATATGGCGTTAGCTAAATTTGCCCGTAAATCTATTTTACGTTATAGCGCGTTCACATTCAACGGATTTAGTTGGGTTCCGAGTTATAGCGCGTTCACACTCAACGAAGTTACGTTTCGAGTTAGGTCTTGGCTTTAGAGCGAAACCCAACATAAACCCAGGTTTGTCCAATTGAAATTGTTGTTGTGAATTTTTGATAAATCCAAGAAAATTATTGGGTTTATCAGTTCACAACCCTGATTCGAAGTTCGAACAAAAGAAACATATATATATTTGTCTCTTTCTATCTCTAGTGTGATAGAGGGAGATAAATATTGACATTGTATGTCAGAAAAATAAAATTACAAATAGGAAATAAATTGTTGTAAACAATGAAGCAAGGAAAATATCTTTTCAAATAAACACAGGATATTAACAAATAAGTAAAGGAGCAACTAAAATAAATTGAAATAAATAAACAAAGTGAGTTAAGTATTTTCCGAAAACATTCAAAAAATAATAATATTAGCCCCATCATATGTGTTCAGCAGGAAGGCTATGAAATAATTAACAATAAATAATTTTCAGTAAGAAGGCTGAACAATACAAAAATTTTCAACAGATTCGAAATTTGTGCACGTTGACAGCCGAAATCTGGCTTATTGTATGTGAACACTCGATCAGCTGATCGATTTTCGGAGATAAATATTGACTAAAATTATATGTCAAAAAATAGAATTATATATAGAAGGAAACAAGTTTTTGTAAACATCGAAACAAGGTCAAATCAGCTGATCGATGTTCGAAAGCCCAAACCCAGGTTTATTTTTTAATGTGAACGCGCTATTAAATTTATATTCATTAAAATTATGATATCTTTTTACACCAATTCCAAATAATTTAATTTAATTATTCATTCTCAACTCTTTACAATTTGCGGCTTAAGTTACTTAATCTTTTTGGTCTTGATGCCTTCGCAGCGACACAATTTCCCATCACTAAGCATCACACGTTGATGATGACATCCTTTGATTTAATTTTGATGGCAGTGAGTCTATCGACGAACAGCTGGCGACGCAGAAAATGAAACGCGCGAGTGAGTGAACAATTGAATGAACAAATGGCTGAACACGTCGATGCATTCAATTAGTTTACTTTGCGCTTCATTCAATTATCTTTTTGGTCTGGTTTTTGCACGGAATGGGAAAATCGACGCACGTTAGGCTGAAGCGATGATTTTAATGACTACGGATTAAGGATAATGACAGTAAAGATGCCAAAGGCGTCAGCATCAGCGTCTGTCTTAAAAACTATTACTAATGAACATTTTTGAAAGAACTGAGAAATCTAAATCGCTGTAATTAAAAGAAAAAACGAAGGAAAATTATTAAGAATAATGCTTAACCTCAAGCAGGCGCAGTTAATCGATTCGTTCTATTTAAGCACGGGAAAAACTAAGGTGTAAATCAGAAGAAGCATTTTCTTTTTTTCCTTTATTTATTTCTTCAATCGGCCCTTATTAACATTTCCCTCCTCCTCCTTTCTCACTCCATGTTTTGGAATGACCGATTTGCGGGCAGAACAAATTGTTTTGTCAGCTTAAAGTGGAAAAACAGCTAAACAGCGCTTGATGAGAAAGTATTGTGAATAAAATGACATGCAGGGCCAGCCAACTCGAAAAGAGAACTAGTCCCACAGTAAAAAGCAAATGAGCACCGTAGTGTTGCTGCTTCCCCTTCTTTTTGACTGAATGTCGAGCTAAGAAAGTTATTTTTTATTTTCCTAAATTCAAATAAATGTTCTTACGCTTTGATGAACTCATTTCTTTACAGAAACATTATCTTCAAAGATATTCATCTTTGTGTGTATGCTTGTGTGTTTCTGCATTAATGTCACCGAATTCAATTACTTGCGCTTAAATCATACACACTCCATCGTATAACTTTAATAATGATGACAATAACAAAAGGAGAAACAACAAATAACACGATCAAGGATACATTTTTTACTTGATCCTTTTTCGTGAACCTCAGCAATAAACCTTGATCGCTGACTTTTGTTTATCTAAGTTCATTAATTTTCAAGAGCACCGCTTTTCTGGCAAGGGGGATGGGCCCTTTGCTTTTTGTAGTAAAGCAGAAAAATGAAAAAGTCACGCATCACATCAAAGAATAATTGTTGATCCTGTTTTTTGACACTTCATAATTTCTTTAGAAAAATGTAAATTTTTCAATTTTGCATAATAGAATCATTTATAATAATTGTACCATCATGGCGATGATGACAATGATAATTATGTTAGTGGCGATAACAGAGAATATGGTATCGAAAATAAAAGGATCGCCATCGATCAGAGATCGCTCTTCTTAAAATTGTTTATATAACACAATATATATTCTTCATAAACACAATATATAACATAAATAATAACTTAAATTTCGCAGTGACCAGGTTGGCAATGGTGGTACCAAGAGCGAAGAGAAATTCTAGTTTCTTGTTCCAGTGCCCACGGGTTTCATCAATGTGCTCTGCAGAAAATTTTCTGTTGTGTTCTGTTGCTTGTTGTATCAACTTTTTGATCGGGTGTCTACCTGGGCCTACCGCCCGTCACGCCTTTCACCATTGTTAATATTTTTGTGTAACATTTGTATTTGCATAATTCTTCTTCCCTTCAAAGAGATGTTTTTTTATGTACAGTCTTTGACTATAATTCGCCCTCACGTATTCGTAGCTCTGCCACGATTGAGACAAGTGTGACTGACAATCCCTGGAATTTCGCCACCTTCTCTGCCTAACGTTTGTCGCGTCATCACTCCCTCGCTGCCTTGCGATCCAATCCTCGAAAAACAGAGCTCTTGCCCTCGTCAAACAACAACTACAGTGATCGCAGATGTCTAAAGACGACCAAACTATCCTGCAGCAAGACTTCATAATACTACCTGTCTGTCTGTTGGTTGTTTATATGTCGGCTCTTCATGCGGTAGATAATATTCAGTGCTCGATTTCATTTGGACTCATTCGCGAATTATCTGCGTGGCATCGTCATAATTTACTTGGCGTTCATTCTATGTGACACGTTGTTATAATTTCTCACAAATTCCATCCTTCTACCCTGAAGCCACACCTGGTTTGGCAGTTTTTTGCCGTTTAAAATCAAGCCACACTTGACGAAACATTTACGCGGAGGGAACGAACATTAGACTAGACTCATTTATGGTAGGTACGAAATGGTGAATTATAAATTTCAGCACATTTTAAAAGGATTTAGAATAAGTGGCTTCTGAATTAATATAAAAATTGAACGGTACTTAAGCCGACTTCGGACATTGAAGATGAGATAAACGGTAAATACCCAAAACCGTATTACTTTTTTGTTATTTTTATAGCAAGTATCTTTCGTCAATCAATCCGCAATCATCATTCTGAGACCTGACCATTTTGGTCTAAACTTTACGAAATTGAAAGCTTCAGGATGTCATGACGACTGTGAAGCAGGAGAGACTGGCGGCTTTAGACCAGATAGGAAAAAATCAAAAAATTTGGTATATTTATTATACAGTAGAAAACGCAAAAAAATTTGATTTTTTATTTTAGTTTAGGCAAAAAATAATCTGCTGACTTTTGCCAAAAACGGCAATAAAATTACACAACAATCTTCAAAACCAGCAGCCAGAAAAGAAGATATAAGAGAAAAGAAAATCCAACAGTTAGCAGAAACATCAGTATCATCTCAAACAACAACAGTTACAACAGCAATATCAGCAACAGCAACATCAACAACAACAAATTGCATTATTCATGCGATTGTACGACAATCAATTGGCAATTGATATGCGCAACATCAGCAGCAACAGCAGCTACGATTACAGGCCATGTGGACGCATGAACCTATAGATGACGCCTCGCTGGTTGGTCACTTGGTTTGTTATGGTCACCTGATTGCGCGGTTTGACGTGTGCGCAATAAAACATGTGACTAGTGGTGGCTCTTTTGTATAAGGCTACCAGTCTTTCTGCTTCCGACTGAAAGAGTTACAGAACAGCTCAGGAAGGGGCCGAGATCGAGGATAAGAGCGAGGGCGATGAATATTGGATATGACGATACTGGTGATGGTAAAGATGTTGCCGTCCAGTGAGTCGCATGGCACGCATGCTGCGCATAAGTTAACTAAATATAAAGTTAACTAAACATAAAGGCATGCGTTCAAATAAAATTGAAATGATTTAGCAATCTAGATCAGTTTGGTGAGATGATTTTATATTTCGTGATGATCATCATGATGACAATGATAGTCGTTCGACGCTGAATGTTGAACGACAACGCATTGTAAATGGTTCGATACTGTTTATTCCTCTTCACTCTCTTCGGTTATCTGGTATTCTGGCACGCAGTTCTGGATTTTGTTGCAAAGTAAGACAAATGCCAAAAAGTCTGACAATAAACAATGGATGAAAGAATTTTTTTTCCATTTTGAGTCGACAATTGGATGATCGAGATCGGTCGTCATGGTACTGAATGAGAAAAGGAAATGCAAAAATTGAAGGGATTCCGTTGAATTGGATTGCGTTGAAATAAAGGAGGGCGAAACGTGAAATATTGATGACGAAGTGCGCGGATGAAGTATTTTTAATATTTTTCCACTTACACTTATTTTCCGTATCGTTTATTTGCTATTTTTTCGTGTTCATGTTGTTGTTTTTTTTACATTTTAATCTCTGAGCAATTTTAAAAGCTATTCAGATGATATCATCATTAATTAAATTAATTAATTAATTAGGTTAAAGGAAAGGGTTCAAAATTCTTCACCCATGTGAAGTTATCATCATTATCATCATCAACAACAACTTCAGCCATATGAGTATCGGTGTTACTGTTTAAAAATATTGTTGGTTATTTCCTTAAATTGCAAGTTGGTTATTTCCTTAACACGTTCACGCCGGCGCGTACCACCGGTGGCCCGCGCTAGATTGTCTCATTGGGCGGCGCGTACCACCGGTGGCCCGCACTAGATTGTCTCATTGGGCGGCGCGTACCACCGGTGGCCCGCACTAGATTGGGTTATTAGAAATAATGAAAATTTAACGTTTATTTATTAAAAATATTTATTTTTATAAAAATTATAGTTAAAAACGTGTCATATAAATAAGTTTTGTTCAATAACATAAACATAATAATACAGTATATAAATGTAACTCAAATTCGGGAAAAAAATAAATAGAATTTTTATTTATAACTTCATTATTTATTGTTTTTTATGTAATTTGTTGAAACATTTCAAGCATAATGTTGGCTGGCCCTTGCACTGGCCACAATAAGTCTTAACTCTTGTAGTTTTGTTAGTGGCATAATCTCTGCCCTTTTTCTTGGACAATTTTCTATAGCATTCCTTGCAGCGTTTACGTGACTCTCTTGCAGATCCCTCATATGATTGAAGAACATGTTTACGTGACGGTATAGGACAGTATATTTGTTCTTCAGCCAAAAGGTGATCAATAATAGCTTCCCTAAATTGTAACAAATTCATATTTTTAGTGCCCCATCTTTTATGAATATACCACGCATTCACGAGGGAGGTTCCGCATATTAATTGTATTATAACTTTTCTGTACCATTTAATGGTTTTTCTCAAACAACTGTAATAACCCGATAGTTGATCTGATAAATCAACACCTTTTTTTGCAATATTATAATCAAACACAGCATCGGGTTTTACTTTGCCATTTGTTCCTGCCACAAATTTACACCGGTGATTCTTTGAGGTAGTTAACATGCAAACTGGTCTTTTGTCAGTCCATTTCAGAAATTTTACACCGCTACGATTTTCGAAATGCATCAATTCACCACGTTTTTGTTTTTGTTTTGCCTGCGGTGGTAGAAATTTTTTGTTTATTTTTACAGTACCACAAATAAATGTATTATTTTGTAATAGTTCTTCAGCCAAAGGAACACTCGTATAATAACCATCAGTAAATAAAATGCGGCCCTCAAATAATAAACCATTTAGTAATCTCATAACTACATCATGAGAATGTGATTTTTCAATGATTGTGTTATTTTTCCCGGCGTAAATTTCTATATTATAAGTATAGCCATCAGGTAAACACAATTTGTATAATTTTACGCCGTACTTATGTCGCTTGCCTGGAATATATTGACGAAAACGTAGACGTCCTCTCCATGGAACCATACTTTCATCGATAACGATATTTTTGCCAGGTCTAATAGAACTCTTGAAGCTATCTACAATTGTTTCAATAATGTTTCGAATTTTGTACAACCGATCTTCAGTTCTAGCTGTGGTATTGTCCGCAAAATGTAAAAACTTAAGAATAGATAAAAAACGGTCACGTTTCATTGCTTTTTTTATGCGTGCGTTCGCATACATGTCGTTGTTAGACCAATACAATCTAATTTCTGGTAATTGAACTGCACCCATAATGAGCAATATGCCAACAAAAGTATTCACTTCATCTTTTGTAACAGACTGCCAGGCTTTTTGGTGTATTCTACTGCTAGATGAAGAATTTTTTATACATTGTGTAGCATATTTATTTGTTTCTTCAACTATCATCTCTAGTATGTAATCCGTGAAGAATAGTTTGTATAAAGCAAAAGGGTCATTACAGTCAGTGTCATATAAAAATTCCTCTTCTTCCGAATATTCATTTATTACTGAAGTTATTTCTTTTACTGCCTGCCATTCTTCATCGCCATCCTCGTTCTCTGATATAGACACCACATCTTCTTCCTCCGAGGAACATTCGTTCATATCACTGTTTCCAAAAACAAAATCTTCGTTAGAAGAGGAAGAAAGTATCCGTAATCTTGATGCCTTTCTCCTGCTCCCATTTATAGATTCATCAGAGTCACTTAATTCCATATCCTTGTTATCTACTTTTTATTAAAATTAAAATTAAAAAAATATTCTAACCACCTTATACAATAATTACTGGCAGAAACTATCTATGGTCAGGATAAGAAAACGGCACGAGTTACACTACTTGAGCAATAAGCCTCACTGTACTACTGAGCAAACACGACGCCTATGAAGGTCTGAAAAGGAAATAATTGCGTGCCGCCAGATGAAGCGTGGCGCCTATTAAAGCGCCGCCTCGCAGCAAAAAACATTAAAGTCGGCCCCGGCGTGAACGTGTTAAAGTAGTCGGGCTAGTTGAAATTGAAAATAAACACTTCCTCTTCGGAATAATTTCGCAACGGGAACGAAAATTGGTTTTATCTCCAAATCTCGTTCTGTGTTTCCAACACATTAGGCATTTTTATAGTCATTCAACAGATTTTGCAACATTTACTGTTATACCGCTATTACTGGCCAATAAAAACTGATCAACTCCGTACATCACGCACTTCAAATGCGATTCATTTTCACATGTTTTCACAATCGAAGATTTAAACATTTATATTTTGTCATCTTCTAATAGTTTCTTTAATGCCTTTTACACTTTTACTCTTTCACTGCCTCTACACCGACAGCATCAGCACTAGTAACATTACCACCACCGGCACTATCACTGCAAACATCATCAACATCTGTCAGGTTTATTTTGACATTTTTATTGCTCTGTTTGCTGTCAATCATGTCAAAAAGTGTGTAGAGTGTCAGGTGTTTTTATTATAATTGCCTAGCCGTTGTTGCTTTTGGTGACTATTTTTGTTGGCTTTTTTGTATCGAGTTTACCATTAAATTTTCTCCCATAAATATCGATGGGCATTACTTACGGGCGTGTTTTTTAATTTCGTAGATGATGCTTGTTGGATCATAGAAAAACAACTGAGTTGGCAAAATTATCAGGGAAATTTTTTTCATAGCATTACTTATTATCATGTAACTATTACTTCCATTACTTCTGCAGACTCACAGATTGAAACTCAAAAGTTGTTCATAATTTGAACCAGATCTTGTTAGCCCACGTGACTTCGTGAAAATGGTGTGGAGCGTATCTTCACTGAAAACTTTAAAACATCACAAATCTAAGATCTCCATTTAAAAACTTCTGAGTGACAGACTCTTTGGATTTAATATTTTTTGGTAATTCTTAAATATTTCTTTAAATATTTGCTGCTTATTTGTCATTTTTAAGAAGTCTTTAAATGTTCCCCGATGCTTTTGAGATCCCATTTCAGTACCCATTTCTTTGCGTTGCTACGGCTCAGGGCGTCCGGGGCAGAGTTTTGTATAGTCGGCTTCGAAATTCGTAAACCTTTAATTTTATTCAGAAATATAAGAGAATTCAATTTTTTACTAATAAGAATTTCCAAATGTTACGCACTTCAAACTGTACTGCCCTGGGTAGGCCTCTATTTCGCTTGTCAATACATTAAAAAGTTCCTAGTCTGTTGATGATGTTAATCGACAAGCCTTTTAATTACTTGTGATGCTGCTGCTTGTGTTTTTTCCAATAGCAGCGTCTATTGTAAGACGTTATCTCATAACTGTTTTTCATTGTATAACAACTCGCCGCTTTTGGTTATAAAACTGTGAAATAGTTTCAACGACTGCGAGTAGTCTGTGACTACCACTGCCTTTTTTCTTAATAATATTAACAATTTTCTTACAATTAAAACAACGTAGAGTGACGAGCATATTTATCCTCATTTGCCTTTTCACCATTATCAGCGCCGTCGCCAACACTGACAACATGTCATCATTATCGTCGTAAAATATTCAAATACTAAAGCTCAATGCTTAAAAGTGAACACTAATTTATTAACACCTCGGCCAGCGTCAAAATCACAATTTGTTAATAATCCTATACTTAATTAATATTACATTTTGTTGATTGAAAAATTCATTAAACCGCTTAAAAACAGTTGGATTCAATATGAAAACGAATAACCGAAAAATTAAAACGTTTATGTAAAACTCATTGAGAAATAAAATCGTAATAAATTACGGTAATTTCATTTGACTTCTATCGAATCAAAAAAAAAAAAGAATTCATACTTCGCTAAAATATAAAAAATTTGTTGTAGAAATTGTTATTTCCAGAAAGCAAAAAACCATCAAACTATTGCCAGAAAGCAAAAAACTATCAAATTAAATTTGAACTCGCATTCAAAGCGTGTCTAATTATTAACTTTATGGTCAATTATTAATTCTAATTCATAAATGAATGAATTTAATTAAATATAATTAATTAAATAAAATTTTTATTTTTTAAAAAATCATCTATTATGTGAGTTTTCAATAATAAATAATGCCACGTTGATGCTTCTCTGATGACTCAATAATTACGTTTATAATAATGACCCTTATAAAGTTAATTGTTACTTTCGACACCGCTCCAAGAAATACTGCTGGAATTTTCTAAGCTTTTGAAAAATTTCGTTTTCCTTTAATAACTTCTGTAATGATTATCTGCAACTGACTGAACAA
Source organism: Physocephala rufipes (assembly GCA_963966595.1). Classification (NCBI taxonomy): domain Eukaryota; kingdom Metazoa; phylum Arthropoda; class Insecta; order Diptera; family Conopidae; genus Physocephala; species Physocephala rufipes. The sequence goes on from OZ016503.1 coordinate 12,141,612, forward strand.
CGAAGCGGGGGAAATAATGAATGTGTCCATTTCTGACCGTAACCGCAGCAAATTTTTAGTTCCAAAAACAAATTTCTGATCAAAATTTCAATCTTTTCATTTTAGAAATTAATAGATCGATCATGTTTCTCTGTTTATCTCTAATGGGCACATGATTCTGTCTGTCGTAAAGGGGCAACGCGACGGATAGGAATGCGGAAATAAGAAATCATTATGTAAAACGAGAAATGCATGTAAAACGAGAAGGCATGTTCTCGGGAGTTTTGTGCCTTCAAACTGTTGACATGTTCAAGATTGATGAGAGTGATTCGAACGATTATAAAGAAATCGGTGATCAGATACAATTTATTAGTTCGTATCTATTTTCAAAATATGCAACAAATGAAAAATAAAATTTTAAATACCAAAATAAAAAAACAGAATTTTTAAAATATTCATGAATGGGAAAAACCAGTCAGACAACTTTCTTTGCATTATTATTTTTCAAAACTCTTCAAAATGTCAGTATCATCCCCAAATCAATTGTCGGTTAATTTTTTAGCGAAAATTTTCCAATATTTGCAATATATTCATTTAGATTTATGTGGTTGTTTTTGAAGTTGTTGTAACGATAAGTGCCGCCTACTGAGAAACCGCAAAGAACCACCACACTTGTGAAAACAGAGAAAGACATACTTGCCAATAAAAATCCACAACGAGCGCATGAACGAACGAGAGCCGACAGCAACCATAACTGTTTCGTGTGTAAATAAAAGCAATACTAACAACAATAAACACGCCAACAACAAATACAAATTATAGACTCAGAAATTCAAAAAGGAGCAGAGAAGCAGAAATCGAGCAATTACAATTTCAACCAACCGAAGCAGAGCAACAACGATTTAATTTACAAATAAAGCAGCAACAAATTGAAAGAGTACGAACAATAACGATAACAACAAAGTCAATGGGAGTAACAGTAATACAAACAGTTCAAAAAACCAGCACAAAAACACTAGTCGAGGTAGCAGCCACAGCAGTAGCAACAACTACAATGAAGAAAAATGGGAAAAGTGTAGAGGCGTGTGGTGGGAATGTATGCACACACATGCTTAAATATATTGTTACTATTATATTAAATGATAATTAACACTTGTTGTTTGTGCGATTGTTTCCTTCGTGTGGTTTTTGTGTTTTTCGTAAACGGCGATGAGATACACGAGAGGCACACTCGAACAGTATACTCATGAACGACTTGTTACAAGTAAACAAGCTGACATAACCGTTGCAAAACAAGCTGTCAGAGCAACAAAATTAGAAACAACAGAACAAATAATCAAAAGCTCGAATAAACAGATAACACAGAAGAAGGGAATCACAGTCTCCTTATATCACTTCACTTCCAGAGGAAAGCCTAGGAAACCAACGAATTTAAACATTAAGATAGACTATATAAATAATGGAATAAGAGAACAACAGCTTCGAAATGATACAGTTACATATTTCAAAATGAAAATATAAAGAACAAATTATCATTAGGACAGCAAATGTCACAAACGAATGAAGATATGAATATCTCAAGGACAAATGGAAGGAAGAGCAGGCAATAGGAATGATGAGTCAACAATATAGCCAAACTTTAAATCAACACTGTTATGAACTAGAAAATCATTGGCATTCAAAAAAAGTTAACAGAATCGTGAGACCAAGTCGCACATTGAGCAATAGCAGAAGAAATAAGTTACGTCAATAAGATATCAAGCACAAAACGAAAGCATAGCAAACTAAAAGTTAATAGCAGAGCAATCAAACAACAGAACGAACTTCGAACCATCGAACGATCGAACGATCGAACGAACGAAATCAATAACAGAACATAGAAATAACAGAGGCTGAATGTCCAGAGCTAGAAAATTCAAAACAACGCTTTTTTAATTATAATAAAGCTTTAAATAAGATAACAGCAACATTATAAAAGAGGGTCGAAAAGTATAAATTTCTTATAAGGATGATTTTGTTAACCGAAGGATATCGTTGCCGCTTCTCTTTGTTAACATAGAAAAGTGCTCATCTTCCGCATACTTGCAAATGCTGTTGTGTGGCGTCGGCGTCTATATCAGTGCCATAACTATACCGACAGAGGTCGATCGATCGATCGAAAGTAACGTTAGAGTTACAATTGCTTTATTCCTTTCATTTAAGCTGGTATTATTGTTGTTGGTGTTGGTCTTGCTAATATAATAGGGCATGCATCGGTGTTACTAGCATTCACATGCATTTAATAATAACGAAGTCAGAGACTACCACGACAAAAAATCCTAACAGCAAAATGGTTCAGTTTGTGAATTAAATTGTCGCTTTTACTCTGATGGTGCCATCTCTGCTGCTGCTTGCGCAACTATAGAAGATCATCTCAGACTGTTTTTTTAACCATGCTTGACTTTGTTCTTCAGTCGTGTATCAACGCTTCTCTGCAAAGCATCGGCTTAACGCGTGCGCTCGTTCGTTCGTACGCTTGTTCGTCTCTTACTCGCTGCTTTCATTCGTAAGAATAGCCGGGACTGCGTACGGATTTCTATTAAGAAAAATAGTTTTTACGACGTCGTGCCTTCCCTTGGTTGGTTAATTATCATTTATCACAAGTTACACGTTTATTATCTCATTATGTACTTGTTTTTGCGGAGGTAGTGTTGTTGCTCTGGAGATGAGTGAAGATGATTTAGCGACGCTTTATCTCTAAATACATTAAAGAGTACCCGCCCGCAGGTTTACACACATATTCACACACAGGCACACCTAGACAGACAGCCGTCAAAATGCATGTGTAACTGTCTCCTACACATATTGTTAACGAGCAGTTTAAGTAATTAGAAAATATTTTAAAATATGTTGGACGAATTTAGTTCACATAAAGTTGACATTTTGAAAATATCGCACACAAATATTGAAAAAAGTTGAAATCGAACCCAAAAATAACTCTGGCATTTAATTAAACCTAAAAAACTATATTGAAATGAAACCGTTATCATTGAAAATATATTTTGCGGAGTACTTAAAAACTTATTAATAATTTTATCAGGAACTCATAAAAAGTGTTTGCAATGATTATGACATTCCGTATTTAATTACTATTTGGTTTTAAAAATTAAATGCAAAACAAAACCTAACCAATTTGGAACATAATTAATTAAACATAGAGCCATCATAACCACATAGCAATTGTCATCATCACACAGCTGTCATGCTGTTGGTGAGGAATCACCACACTAATTATGTCCTTGAAGAGGACACTTTAAAGGGTTCCAGTTTCCGGAACTTATGCATATACGTCCCAAAACACACCCATCCTGCACTGTTTTGCTCGTAATTGCTTTGTTCTTATTTGCGAAGCGCTGCGGATTAGCGAAAGTAAGTAGCTGCAAAACAGAACATCCTCTCTAATTTTAGTTTAACCAAAAAAGAATAGAAAACTTCCAGTTATTATGTCACAAGCTCACTCGTTGCATTTATTTATGTTTTATTGAGTAGTTTTCCCTAAAAATCAATTTATAATGTTGCTCTAAATGTAAGGTAGTTCGCTACTAGAGTCTTTAGTATAACAGTTCAAGGATACCGCAACTACTAGTTAATTCGGAATTTAGTATTTGAAGCAGTGTTGAATTATTGAAGTATTGAAGTATTTGAGGAATTAGAAATTGATGTGCAATTGTGATAAACAAGTACTTCCACTCGGATAATTAGCATTTTATCAACTTCTTTAGATCAATTGAAGCAGTGATAAAATTTCATCAAATTTAATCAGAGGTCGGAGAAACTGCAAACTGTTGAAAACGACAGAATTAGACAGTAATTTTCTATTCATTTTTCGAAATATCAACCCTAGTAAGGTAAGAACTACTAGAATCAGAGGCGCTGGTTTTTAGAGATCCATTCATGTGTGATAAGAGAGATTACTATAAACCAGTTTGATCTAAATCGGAATAATCCTTCCCAAAAGTGCAAAAAGGATATATAAATGGATGTATTGTATACCATTAAACAAAACAAGTTGCTATGAAAGAAAACCCTCGCTGTTATGAGATAAATTAGCGCGCAATGTAATATTTAACTTTTAAAAACTATGGGATTTAATACAAAAGTTTTATATTAATAGGAAGAACTTATTAATTCTTCTACTCTTAAAATCAATCAGTAATGATTTTTTCGACATTCTGCTAAGCGTGTTATTGAATAAATATTATTCACTATTAAATAATCTGTGACTTTCTAAATAATGAATACTTTAATCGTTAGATTCGAAACAATGCTTAAATTTAAATCCTTAAGCTTTTTGCTACCTCTCCAATAATTGTTTCGTTTAGTGCCCTCATTTAAATGGTTCTTATTCACCTTCTTCACAGAAAATTCACAGAAACGCATCAAAATTATTCTTGAGAATCGCGCAAAATGAATAAAGATCACAACTAACAATGCTAAAGAAACATAATTTAGCAAGTCCTTTTTATTATTTTTAAATAATCTCAATAAAGCATATTTCATCGAAAATAATGTGAAACGTTAAAAATTTAAATACTGCTCGTGGTTATTCGTTACTGTTGGTTGTTGGTGATGTTGACGGTTGTTTTTGGTGATACCATAAATCAAATAAAATTCAAGAGAAAACTGGTTTAATTAGAAATCTTTTGTTGTACCCCAAAAATGCTACAAAACAAGGGGAAATGTTTTAGAAAATGACAAAGGAGAGGATGAGTACAAAAAATTAAGGCAAAAAGCTAATTTATAATAAACGAATTTCTTCGTTTTGTTGTCATTTCTTTTAAAGAAAGATTAAAGCAATTTATTAACACAATTTTCATTAAAGTTAAATAAAACATTTTTGAAGAATATTAATGCTAGAACTGTCCATTCTACTTAACGGCAACAATAAGGAGACAACAAAATAGATACGTCGAAAACCCAACCACTTCGAGTCAGGTTTTATTGTTCCGTTTTTCGCCTTAACCCGAGCAAATTTGAATTTCACAAACAAACAAGCACAAAGGACACAACACGTATGACGCATATTGCTGACGGGCGTGCATCTGAAGACCGTGCCAGCAGAAAGAGCGGAACGGAAACCACGTAAGGAAATGCTGAACAAGTTGCGTTTAACTCTTTCAAATGCATTCTTGCATGTTTTGAATAACAAAATATTAGTTATACCTCCAACCCACCACACCTACCCGCCTTCTTTCCTCTCTGCTCTGATCCAAACAGGGATCCTGAAAACCTAACTTTTCAATTACTATCATTGGTCTCCGTGATTCGTGGATTTTTCTTCTCTGCTAATTCTTTTGCCAACTTGCGGATTCAGTAAGCTTGAGAATATATTCCACATCATGCTTTCATGTGGCTGTCTATGCCCCTCCCGTCTCCTCATCTTCCCAGATATGTTTTCATTGGTCTACGCCAGGCTTCGAAACGGAAATAGGACTTACTTTTATGGATTAATCCTATCGATTGACATTAGTATTCCTTTTTCACTAAATTCAATTTAAATAAACAACACGTTTAGTAGAATACAAAATGCTAATACTTTATCAGATTTAGGGAAATGTAAAAGTATGTAAAAGTAAAAGTGCAAAGTGTTGTAATAGTGGAAGAAGACCATTGTAACTTACTGTGGTTTATCTGATATTGCAATAAATAATACTATACGAATCCCGATCTCATAGTAATACTCACCCACAAACGTAATACTGAGCTTTCCAATTTAATTGTGAATAATCCCTAAATAGATACTACGAATAATCCCTATTATCCCATGATTTGTCTAAATTTGTAAAGATATATCATTTCGGACATGAATAGTAAACTGAGCCTGAGTCCAATCTCGAGACAAGTTTATTAAAACCGTAGCTCCGGTGTTGGAGCCGATTTTAAGAAAATTGAACCGAGTCAGAGTAAGAGTAAAATATTACGTTTTAAGTGTTGTTTTAACTCTTCAGCCCTCATTGTCTCGAGATGATATATCTCGGCTTTACTAGCAGAGAAGAAATCATTGCATTTATTAATTTTTTGTGCTTTCTTATTTGATTTTTGTTTTATATGCAGTCCGTCTGGTTGTCTAACTCGCTCGCCGCTTAGTAATAGTCAATAATTCACTCTTTTAATAAAATAACTGACAGCCTCGCTAACTTCAGCGACTTCTTTTCTCATCAAAACTGATCTAATTTCAACTACATACCCATGAGCTAATTGAAGTATAATTTTTATTTGTCCTTAAATTAAATATCATTCCTAACCATGAAATCAAACAGTTTTATCGAACTAAGACTCCCACGGTCACTTTATTATCTCAAACTGGTTTTTTTATTAACGAGGGACACATTTCTGTAATACTCACAGAAGTCACCTCAGACGTAATTTTTTCTCTTAAAAGTAGTTAATCTTACAAAAAGTTAAAATCAACTTAAGTTGAATCTATCAATGCTTTTTATATTAAGCTCCGTGATAATTTTCGACTCTGATGATTTTAATAATAATAATATTTAGACTATCGATGGCGCTATTTCGTTACTGAAAAAGAGTAGACTCCGTTTTTTCGATAGATGCCACTACCAAAACTCCCAATGCTACTGCTAATACTACTGCTTCTTCTACTCTTTCCACTGATGAACATAATTAATCATAATTCAACCATAAGCTAAAAATGATGAACTTGAAAAATGAATTTTTGTTCCTCTTAATTCTTCTTCAGGTTTATTCCCCACTCTTCTCCATCGCCCCACCTGGTATGCTCATTATTTCTTTCATGTGACCTTCGTAAATAATAATTAAACTTGTTTGCTTCTCCTTTTTCTGTATATTCTTCGTTCTAGTAGAGTGACTGACAACTCGAATAATTATTTTTACTTTAGTTTAAAGCCATTTACTTTGGCGTTATTTTTAAAGTAATTTATTTGATTTTTAAAACGCAGACTAACCGTCTGAGATTGAAGGTTCTTCTAGCTTTCATGGCTTACAGAGTGTTCTGAATACGATGTGGTAATAGATCGTAAGCTCAAATCACGACAAGAAAAGAGAATATTTGAGAAGGCGAGTTGGCTGTCGCCCACACTCCCCAGTTTAGGCGTAATAGGTGATTTTCAAAGAAAGTATATAAAATAAAAAATAAAATATTAAAGTATGTTGGCGATACTTATGAGGGCGGGTTGAAAAGCAGGAATGTCTTTCTTTCTTTCAGGGCTTTATCGAAAATATATGGGGGAATTTTCCTACATAACAAAAAAATTTACTTATTTAGACTATCTCAAATTGCTGCCTTAAAGTTCGTTTTAGTTTACCAAAAGCTTGGAGATAAATGACTATTCTGATAATCAAACCATTCTGATGATCTGAGGCTAAATTCTATAATGTCGTAACTGGTCATGGATTTGGCTAAAACACCCAAATTGAAAAGTTTCATTTTCTCAAGGGCTGTAAAACTGTGTATTCAAGCCATTTTTTATATAAATAAACCGATTTTTCGCAGTTTCTCTTAGTGAGTATATGCGAATATAACGACTGGCCGTACAGGAGCAGTTAGCCAAATGCGAGCCGCCGTCGCAAAAAACCGATATTCAAACTCAAAAAGGATTAACATAAAAATTTGAGAAGATTTGGTCTCTGCTTGTGAAGGCAACTTAACATCATCATTACCATGGCCGGCATTAGCGTGGTAATTATCCTCACTAGCATTACCATCTAATTTTAACCCTGATGGATGCATGCACCTTGCACTTGAAATCTTTTCTGTATCAAGACCATTTTAAGACTTAACGCAAGAGTTAACAAATCGACGAAACGATTTTTTTGACAAGTACCAAAGCGTACCAAGAAGAACAAATAAAAGGTGTAAACTAAACAAAGAGAGCAACAAATATAATTCAGTGGATATGTTTGAGAGATGTCGAATTGTAAAAAATATATCAAAAATGCAAAAAATTGTAAGCGACAAATTGTAAAAATACAAAGGCACGACTATTAAATTCAGCAGCAAGTTTAGCGCGAGTATGGCAACAACAACAATACAAGTATTTTCAAAGGCAACGAAGCTGCAACAACAACAACCAAGTATAGTTCAAAAGTCACGAAGCCAAGGTAAAATCATTTCAGTAAAAACTCCAACAACAACAGCACGCAAAGAGAAACAATAACTACTACCACCAGCTACTACAAGAAAAATAACCACACAGAGGGGGGAAAAAGAACAAGAGAGCAGAGAGCTGGCTGCAGCAAAAATAACTGAGTCAGCCGCTGCAGAAGGAACAATAAGTCAAGAATAACAACAACAATGACAACAAAAGGCCCTCGGTCGGAGAAATCAATAATGACAGTTTCACTAAAAGCTTTATGACCATCATCCATCCGTAGCGTCAACAGCAGTCGTTCACAAACATAGCATTTGACGCAACTCAATACAAGAATCAATATTGACAATTGCAACTGTAGTAGTATCACTCACGATGATGGCATTGTCAGAAGAAGATGCTACATTTGCCATTATTTAGAAGCTTTCGGTTTATGCTATAAGCGCTGCAGGGCAAATAAAAAACTGGGGCTAAATTCAAACACAGAAATAAATGCTCAACCTTGAAAGCTTCCTCCAAACTACGTAAAAGTTGATTAATAAATTACCGAAACACTTTATCACGTTTTGAGATTGAAAAACTTAATTGAAACAATTGAATACATCTAAGCTCATGATGAAAAATGTTTACTTCTGGCCCCACAAAACTTCTTTCAATTATTTTAAATAAACATTTATTTAAGTTGAAAGTTCATATTTGGGGTAAGCTAAAGAAGCAAACCTAAATTAAATAAGTTAAGCCAACTTCCACCATTTTATTTATATTGTACTGTATTGTACTGTAACGGCTACTCTTGTTGTACATGTACGCCGTAGCACAAGAAAAAAATTTCTGATCTAATCGAAATAAACTATTTGTAAGAAAAAATTGCTCCGACCTAGGCAGATGTTTTCAAACTTAGAAAAGTTTTGAGCTGCGTGCTGGCCAGGTTTTTTCAAGTTTAGAAAAGTCTCAGGCTCAGTGTTTCGAGAGGTTAAAATAATGAAAATATCGTTGGACAAGAGGCGTAAAATTGCAGGGAGAATATGTCGAGGAATCAATTTTCTTTTCTCTCCAAATAATAAGTATTTCTGAAAAGCCGGAAACATTTCAATCAACCATCGTTTTGTAAGTAATTGATTCATTTCTAAGAATATTTTCTGTCAATTTTGCCAGTTGTCTTCACAACACTTTTCAATATTTCGTTTTGGTGTTATTGTTATTGTTATTCTCACAACGCTTCATAAAGAAACCACGGCATCACTTGAATAAATGTAACTTTTGTCCTGATCTTGATCATTGCTATGAAAACGACAAGCTTTTTATAAAAACTAAAAACGAGAAACTGAAAAGCGATTTTGAATTAAGTTATTAAAATACACTTAATGGTTTCTTTGCTTTCGTTTGTGCTTCTACAGATGCTGCGAGGTTATTGTTATTGCTAGCCTATTTTTATTTCGTTGACGTAGATATTTGTTGCTGCCTTCGAAACTATTGCTATTGCTATGGAATTTCTTCTCTTACTTAGATAACGGCTACTGTTTGCGATGCTTGTGATTATTGTAATACCAGTGGCTCCTGTCCGATATTCCTTCCTAGAAGAAGTTAATGGATAAAAAATCGTGAGACATTGTTTTTATCTAAATAGATTCACACGAATTAAGCCCATAAATGCATTCTTTTATTATAATTGGAAATAGCAAATTAAATAGTTTCGTATTTTAGTTAAGGATTAAATGGTATACACATATATAAAATACCCTCGCACTATTTAATTTCAAAAATTTAATACGTAATTGGGGTGAATGTATATTAAAACTTTACAATTAATTTTTAACTTGCTTAATTGAGTTTTCTATCACTCGTTTTGAAAAGAAATTCTATAAACGAATTAAAATTTTCGTTTTAGGCTTGATATTTTTTATTTGACTTATAGTTTTACTAATAATCTTTTGATTCATATTTTAGTAAAAAAATTTTTTTTGTATTTATTTGAATCATTCAAATAAATATAAAACAAATATTTGTACTAAAAAATCATTTACTGAAATGTGAAAAATTATTTCCGAAAATTTATTTCATTGATGGTTTTCTTATAGAAATTATGTAATTATATTAGTTAAATATATATTTGTTAAATATATATTTGTTCTGTTTGTTCGTTGATGTAATTTATTTCGTTCAAACTTCTCTATATTAATTATTTCTAATTTCCTAAAAAACCCCTAATTTCCTAAATTAAACCCCTTTCAAAAATGTTAATAGAGCTAATTTTAGCTTTAATATATTACTCTCAACAAACGAATCTTACCCTAACCAGAATGGTAAAAAACAAAACATAATACAATATTTTCATTAGGTTCGAATTGTGATTGTCAGTGATGATTGTGATGATCTTTGCACAGGCGGGATAATTTTATTACAAATTTTTCTTTATAAAAACCTTATTATGTCCATAGAGGTCAAATCGCTTCCTCAATAATAGTATTTTGTTACGTATTTTAACGAGTAATTGTTGTGATAGTTGTTACGTTACAGTTTATTCAATTTACTTTCAAATATGAGACGTCTGATGACTTTGTTTTGTTGCGTTATGAATTCTTTGAAAAATTAAACAGAACAAAATTAAGCACTAATAAAATTGCTCAGTGTTCTGTAGCATGACTTCGTCATAATTTCTTCCATAATTTAATTGTTTAAATTAATTTTATTTTATAAATATCCACATAAGAATATATGTAGGAATCTTTTTACATATGTAGGAATATGTAGGAATATTTTAATAAATTATGATAATCATAAATTGTTCAAATCTCGAATTATAAGATCGCAAATAATAATAAAACCAATAAAAGTAATCCCAACAACATCGATAATCGGTAGGAATAAAAGGAGAAGAAACTCAGAAACCAGTTACAAATTACAGTAGTAAAATGAGAGAGTAGGTCATTACACCAACCATGGTTAACTGTTCCCATCATCGCTGGTCAAAGGAATCCAAAAAAAAACTAACAAAAAAGCAAAGCAATCAAAAAATCAAAAATTAAAAATAAGAAGACGAAAAGAAGAAACCTGGCACAAACAACCTTTGTTCTCTTTTGGATGCCCCAGCTCCTGCTACCACCGTCGCGCTTGTTCTCAATGTTCGTTAGCATAGTTGTTATTGTTGAAAAATTGTGGAAGATTGCATACGACCCGCCGCATGCTCCGAAAAGTCACAGGGATAATTCAAGTGAATGAAATTACGAAGAAAGCGAAGAGGAAGAAGTAGAACTGAATACAAAAGAGATCCACCAAAAAAAACAACAACGAAATCCAGCAGACAAAAGAAACGACAAATACAAAAGTAACGAAAAAATAGTGCTGTGAACGCTGGTGACCCACTACCGCCTGGATCACGGCCGCAAATGTAGGTAAGCAGGAAATAATAACAGCACCACCAACAATTATAATAGAAAGAACAACAAGTTGGAGCATCTGCTTTTCGCTGCTATTGATTAATTGCAAAAAAGGAGAGACGATGACTTAAGTGACAAATGCAGCGGTCATCAACGATGACTTAAGTGACAAATACCCTGCACTACGGCCTATCGAATCAACATTCACAAACACAACAAAACAAAGAATCAGGACATCGCCCAGTGAACACAATTTCTAAATGGCCACACACAAGCGCGTGTGCGTGTATAAGCATATACACGTCTGTGCCTCTTTTGTGATCATCATCGTTGAATCGTAGTACTGGCGGAGGTACCGTTTTGTTCCGTGATGCCACCAATGTCAGTGCTCAAGGCAGGTGAAGAGCAAGACACGAAACAGAGAGAAGACTGGAAGAAGACTTTCCTGTTCAAATTCTTAATAAGTTTCGCACGGTATTTGCGTTTGGGTTGAACCTGCCTGAGAGCTCATGAATAACAACGCGAGTCATGAACTTGGACTCATAAACTATCAATAAATTTCACGGCAAGGCTTTAGGTCTATACGACGCTTTGTATTGGAACCATCACAGAGAATTCAAAAGGTCGCACCGAATACATCGAATATGTCGCTGAATTCATATTGCGGTATATTACGGTACAAAGATATTGAAGCAGTGGGAAAGCTGTAAGAAAGAAGATGAAGATAATCAATTGTTGGAATAAGAAGTTGGAGGAAAAAACTTTTGACCTTTACCCTTGACCAATAATTAAAGCAAATTAAAGGGAAATATATCGTATTGCTCACACAAAATGTATGAAAGCCAAACTGGTAGGAAATTATTCAGAGAAGTAGAACGAAATTGAGAGAGAGGCGACTTTACCAGGTGTTCAATTGGTAGAAGAAGGTCAACAGCTTCGCTAAGGTTTCGATGATATAAACAAATTGCACTCCCCCAGACACGACCAACAACAACAGCTTCTAGCAACGATCTAACATAAGATGGAAAAAAATTTATATAATTATAAATATTTATAAAAATATAAAAAAAATCCTATTTTTTATAAATTTTATATTAAATCTTTTACAACGCTCAAAAAACTGGTTCTGCAAAGAATTCCTAATAATTTCAACAAAAATTCCTCTGTGCATATCCCTCACCTTAGTCCATGTAACCCTCTTTTAATTCTTCCTCTTCCAATTTCTTCTTTTATTCGGTTGATTTGAGGAGCCAAAAACAATATTAAATACGTGACAGTATTAAATACAAAATTGATCAAACGTCGACAAAGTGATTTTATACAATGGAAGTGCCCCCACCGCGGTCTCATGTTTTTCGTATTCTAAATTGATCTCGATGATGCTCGACGATGACATAAAGTGGCGAAAAAGAAGACAGCACAAAGGCGAATTCCAGAACTAGGTTGAATTTATGCAAAATGCCAATCAATTTAACACCAGCAGTTCTTGAGGTTAAGGGAAGAGAAATAGGAGACGAAGTAGTCCCAGCAAGGGCGCAGACGATAAATATGTAAAGCCAGAAATGATGGTAAGCATGGATTATAATCTATACGATAGGTCTCAGGTTAACCGAAAAAACAGAGTTTCGAGGAAGTGCTAAAACTCCTCCTTCCCTTCAACAAATATCATGAAAATGCAATCTTGATTTATGACTTCATGACCGAGCAATCAGAAATGTTGCCTATTTATTTCTAGCAATATCATTTGAGCCGTTGCTAATGGAATTACTGTCGCTGCTGCTTCTGCTGCTTCTTATTTATTTCAGCCGAGCAATGGCCGTAGCTATGACTGGGCCGCTGGCCGAAGCCCCAAAATAATCAGTGTCGTAGTAAACGTCATTCACACGCGGAGCAGCAACAAACAGCGGCAACTATAACAACAAATTCAGCGGAATGATCTAGATTTTGGTATTGGCACCGGTCTAGCCATTTTTGGTACACTCGACGGCATTGACAATACTGCCAAAGAGTTATTATGGTTGTTGATGCCATGAACTGAACCATCTCGCAACAGAGCATTGTTAAGTTATTGAGTAGCGTTTAAAAGCGACTGGGCATAATCACCAAAAATATTTCTCACATTGTTAGAGGCTCTTTTCGGGTAGCTTCTTTTTAAGATGCAGAAGTAACAACAGCAGCTCTTCGCAAAATGATATAAGTGGGCAACGATTGTGCGACCGAAGTGTGGAAATAATATAAAATAAATGGATGTAGAGCCCAAAAAAATACACCCCGTTTGTGTTTGTACATACAGCAACAACATGCCGCGCAAGAAAATCGTGAGTTTCTTTAATGGAATTAGTTCGTGAAACAGTGTTGATGAGGTCGATGATGTGAGTGATGGCGTGTAGAAAAGGAGTTGGGATTGGGCTCGACTGAATGAAAATTTATGTCAATGTTGTTCGTCGGACGAAGCTATTATATCAATCTATAAAAATATTAAAACGACAAAAAAATGAAAATAAATTAACAACAAAACCAAAAGAAAAGAAAAAAGTTTGAAAAACTATCACAAAAAATAATAAACCTAAGGATCGGAAGGCGGGCAAGGTGAAGGCTAAACAATTTCTTAGGTAGGCGTGCGTATATTACTGCAGAAAACCTCAACCTCATGCATTTTCAATAACGCTAAAAATGTATTTCTCCACCGTTGGTTGTTTCTCTATGTTTTGTTGCTTTTACCAGATTTCGCTGCTAAGTAGTTAAACTGAAGAGACCCGAAGTTCATTTAAAAGCATTCTGCACAGTTCCATGAGTACAAGTGCAACATTTTACACTCCTCGAACCGAAACATCAAGCATAACTTTCTTCCTCATTTCACCTGATTTGTCTTTTGCCTTTGCTTCTCTCTTCCCCAACTACGTATTTAACTACCTTTTCATTTTCTTCTTCATCATATGTTGGTTAGTGAGGCTATTATTGTTAAAAGCATATTTAAAACTCTGCGCCTTGCATCATAAAAACTAAAGACTTAAGACACAAACTCAAGTCTCGAAACCATTCAAGTGGTTCCTTTATTTTTATTTCCTTTATTCTATTTCTAGCACTGATTTTCATAGCTGATGGCTTCTTAAAGATATTTACGAGTACTTTTCCCTCCTCCTCTCTAAGAAAATGCTCAGTAATTATTAAAGAATGCACCCGAAAAACATAATAAAAACAAATTACTGCAAATGAAAATATACAAAGACAAGAAAGGAACATAAGACCTTTTTAAAAAAGCGAGAAAAATAATGAGACATTACTATAACTAAGAATATGTGGCTAACACTTATCATCAGTATTTTATTTCCCTACTCGTGCATGCAGTCAGGAAATCACTGATTTATCCTCTTTTTGAAGCCACTTACTGCTTGTTAAATTAAATCACTCGAATATTTATTCTTTCACTGTCCGTACTGGTTCGACTAATTTGCGAACTAAGCTAACTCATTCAACACTATTTCCTCCCATACATAGTTAAATTAACCACTTTCTACATAACTTGTTTTATTATAATTTATTCAAAATTTCATTTGAATTAACTAATGACCTTAGCATTGCATTAGCTACACATATAAATGAAGTGACTCAATAATTCACTCAACTCAACATCATATTAACTCAGCAATTTCCTCGTCATCTACATTATCGCACTGTCATTTAGTTATTATTCATTACTTGCCTTTTCCTCTCATTCATCATATTTTAAAGAGATCGCTTCCGACCACCCATTAAACTATACATTCACCCATATATTGCTCACTCATTCCATCACTAATTTATTGGAAATCTCACATTTTTACTTATTTATAGTTTAGTCATTCATTAGGTTTCAAAGAATTGCAAATATTTCAATTGATCCTCCACGTACTACCCAAATTATAACTATTTAAAATATCTCAGTCAGTTGCCCTTTAAAATAGTCGTCGTATCTGACCATTAACTTAGTCATTATTTTACTCGCCCACTTACTCCATCAGCATTACATTTTGATCACAATTTTAAAATTATCGTCCATTACTTAATTGCGGAATCTCAGTATACTCACTCGATATTTACTACAGCATATGAATTTTATTACGTAGATATTTAACCTAATGTAAAAGGAATTTGTGAAGCAGGTGACGACGCACTCGCGTACCGCTAACGGTTATGTGGCTAACCCTCGAGCAACTATCACATTTCGTCGTTTTTCTCGCGCAGAAAATATTGCTTAAAAACAATGCAAAGTAGCAACAAATAATTATCAATTATAATTTTATGATCACAGCCCCTAAGTTTTCATCACAGCCACAGATTCCTATTCGAGCAGCTCCAACAAACATTATTTTGTTAAAGATTTACTGCTAGAAAACAGTTTGGCAACTGAAGCACATTTTTGATTTTGCCTATTATAGGATAATTAAAACTAATCCGTTAGTAACAGCATTTTCTAAATGTAAAAATAAAAGAGAAACTCGATGAAAATTAAAATCTCAAAACTATTAAGAGAATTAAAATCGCTTTGATAGTAGTAAAATCATTTCTATATGAAGGAAGGCCAATAAATGGATCATTTTCTCTACCTCCTGGATTGTCATTTGCAGCTAATGCAGCTTTTTATTGATATTATAATTTCATATACATAGTATTTAATTAATGATATCATTTACATTTTCAACTTCCTCCCTTTTTCAGATGAACCAATTGTGCAAAGTTTGCGGTGAACCAGCAGCCGGTTTTCATTTCGGTGCCTTCACTTGTGAAGGGTGCAAGGTAGGTGGTCATATTCATAGGAAACTAAAAAAATCGTCCGTCCTCCTTTCAATCATTTTACAAAGCATGAGATAATATCCCTATTACAGAATCTACATTCATAAATTATTCTGGCATCCTAATTTGGGTCCACCAATAATGCGTTTAAATTTCCGTTTCTCTTCACAGGATAATTTTGTCCCTGCAAATTTCTGTAGTGTTGTAACACAATATCATCCATTTCATTATAATCCATGTTTGGATTGTTTTGGAAATGGCAGACCTTGGCCTTGCAAAAAATGATCTATATCACTCTAGTGAAGATACATAATATGATGACCTTTCGAAATTTTAAGTTTTGAAAATTCTACAATTTTTAGTATTTCTGAAGCTTAGAAAAACTTTTTCCTTTGTTTTAATTTTTCTTCTTCCGAATTTTGATCCTAAATATCTGGTAAGGGACATATACTACGTGTATTGAATGTTCTTTTTATGCCTTTTATTCTTCAGTTCCTTCATTCCTTTTTATTGTTACATTTGCTGAATTTCAAATATATTTTGCCATCATATCTGACTGACCTAATTTCTCTCCTTATTCCTCCTTTCCCCTTCTTTTTCCGTTGACGCACCACATTATTGAGCAATAAATACTATTAACTATTTTTTTAATCAATTATTAATGAATTTGTTTTTGTCAAATGTAAGATTAATCTAAATCGAATCCGAAAGGAAGTATTCAGAAAGCCAAAATTAAAGGCCAAGCTCAAAACAACTGTTCCTTTCATTGCATCACAATATTTTGTCTTTAAACTACTGCGTTGCTATTTTTTCTTCTGTCTTACCAGAAAGTTATGCTGCTGAATTTTAATCTTCTAAAGTCATTCTAAAATTATTTAATTCCTCAAGCCAGCATCCTCCGTTGGTGATGTTGCTGACGATTGTCGCAGCAGCCGAAGTAACGGATGTGGCAGCAATCAGACCGCTATAGGCAAAGTACGCAGCCATTCTAAGCCGCAACATTTATTTACCCCACTAGAATTCCCTTTGCCTCATTTGCCATTAGCAATCTGCCGCCACCACCATTGCCATCCCTGACGTTACCTATGACACCAACTGGCATAGCGACTGATGAGTACCTCCCCAGATGTTATAGTGCCATTACCTTTATTCAATATTTTATTATATTCAATATTCAATATTTTAAATATAACAAGTCAACAAAACCTGTGCGGCATTGTGGCTTAATTCTAAGAACGTGTTTTTTTATTTTAAGTAAATTGTTTGTATTTAGCGTAATATCCTTTTAAATGAAAAAGATGATTATACGAAAAAAATCATTAAGAAAAAGCTCTTCTGGGAGAGTTCATAGTTCGTGCGCGAGAACTTCGAACTATCTCAAAAACACTTCCCTTTTAATGATTTTTTGCGTACAATCATTTTTTTTCTTTTAAAAGGATACTATACTTAATAAAAAAGCAAAAAGCGGTTTTTAATATAAAAAACACATTCTTAGAAATTAAGCCACATTGCCGCACAAGTTTCGCCGTCTTTGTCATATTTAAAGGATTGAATAAAGTCCGGATTAAGGATAAGATGGACACGGTAATCCGTTGTTGAAATTTATTTTTTTACCATCTCATTAATTAGAAAGTTATTTATTATCTCAAATGCTTTGCTTGTTATTTTTCCTGGACCAAGGCGCGGCCAGAATTTTAATCTTAAAACTGCAGTGAAGCCAGTCAATGGCACGTCACACCAAATTGCGTTATCGGGGTGTTTAATTAAAGTGAAATTAAAGAAAAATTGGCAGTATATGCCTACAATTAGTCCAAATAGCAAAAGCTTTTAAGGAGCCATCAAAGTATTGCCATTACTTGCGCCGTTGGCGTTGTTATCGCCACCATTTTCGCCGTTGTTGCCGTTACTATTGTTCTGATCGTGACCATATTATCCATCATACCCATTATTAACGCTATCTCTGTTCATTACATTCACTAAAAGAGCAAATCAAGAAATTATAGAGTGCATAAAAGGTTAACGCTAGCAACAATTAGTAACTACATGCTCTGATGGAAAGAACCCCGTAGAGCAGCCACATTAAATTATATCGCACCATCACAAAACAGCACTAATTTTCATGAATGCAATTAAAAGTGCATTAAGTACGATTAATGTGACTAATAAATTGTTAAAATGCAATTAATGGAGAAAATCGAGCATGCCTTCAATCGATTTCCTCTTTGTTGTTTAAATCCATCTTCTTCATTCTTTGCTTCATTCAACTTTCCCTCGCACCGAAAGCTTAATATAAGCAGAAACTCCAAGAGTTATAGTGGTTTTTTCTTGTCCTTTTTGAAGTTAACAAAAAAGGCTGTTATGCTCACTCTGCCATTTAAAAGTGTTATAAATGCTTTTATTATTATTATTGCATATAAACAGTCACCGACAGTGTGACATCTCGTGAATTCCTTTCTTTACCATTTTTCATTCTTCCATTTCTGTGCTTATTTTTTATCTATTTGTCTCTCTCTCACTTACAGTCATTTTTCGGACGCACCTATAACAATATATCAGCTATAGCCGGCTGCAAAAACAATGGCGACTGTGTCATCAACAAGAAAAATCGCACCGCCTGCAAAGCGTGTCGCCTACGAAAGTGCCTTCTGGTTGGCATGTCAAAGAGCGGTTCACGCTACGGACGACGGTCCAACTGGTTTAAAATTCATTGTCTGCTGCAAGAGCAACAACAGCAAATCCATCCGCTGGCAGCGGACGAGGGTGTAGGGGGCTGCATCGGCAACACTGAAGCAGTAGCAGGCGAAGAATCGCAGGGCAGTGCGACAAGTAACGTTGGTGCTGCAGCAGTCAACTTTGAGCAGTTGGCACGATTGCATCAAATACAAGCGCGTCAAACGTATCAGGATAAAACAAACCCCTGCATTCAATCAGCCAATATGTCGCCAACTCTTACCAGTTTAACAGCCGCAAGTCTAAGTCAGCAAGCAGCGGCTGTTGCGGTAACCACAGCAGCGGCAGTCGCAACACATCAGCAACCTCCCATACCAAAACCACTACAACGGCAATCGGTTTTCACAGAGCAACCCCTGCAGCATTTGCAACCGCATTATCATTTTGGTGCAGCGAAATTTCTTAATGGCGTCAACAGTAGTAACGGCGGAAAAACGGAAATATGCCTCAATGCTACTACACCAAGTGATTCTGGAGCCTCTTCCGCTGGTGATGTTGCTGACGATTGTCACAGTAATCGAAGTAACGGATGCGGCAGCAATCAGAGCGCTGTAGGCAAAGTACCGTTAAGTGTTGTGAGCAACACGAGAGAAGAAGACCGACAGCTGCAGCACCATCAACTCTATCTCGATTTTTCAGATGACTTTCAGGAGAAACGGCGTCAACAATTTCTGCAAATCTTCCGCAGCCATTCTAAGCCGCAACAATTATTTACCCCCACAAGAATTCCCTTTGCCTCATTTGCCATTAGCAACCTGCCGCCGCCACCATTGTCACCCCTTACGCTACCTATGACACCAACTGGCATAGCGACTGATGAGTACCTCCCCAGATGTTATAGTGCCATTAAATTAACGCAAGCAGAAAGTGACAAATCGGAAAATCAACTGGTTTCAGTTGAATCGATTGAATCGATGCAACAGGAACCGATTGATCTCTCTCTAAGAACGCATGATACTACGAGTCGCCACAGCTCTATCACCCCAGAAGCGAGCACCGTCATCACAGTGGATAAGGGCGATAACACTGATAGCGAAGAATGGACAACCGACGCGGACGACTGCCAAAAGAAGGCGACAACGAGACTAACGCCTTTGGATTTAACACTGGTACGCGCGCAATCCCTAACAGGTTAAAGAACAAAATTCGAAAAATGAGAAAACAAATAGTGAATGGAAAAAATATTAAGCAATCTTACAATAGAATTCAGCGGCTAAAACAAATTTTTAAAATATTTTCAACGTGCTATAAATCTCTTTGAGGCATTTCGACGTGCTGGGTTTTCACATTAGGTTTCATTTATATATATTTGCACACCAGACAAGGGAATCCCAAAAATTTGTTAATTATTTCATAAACAAAAGCGAATTTTGTAAGGTCGTCGCACAGGTAAAACTTTTCTTTTGCTTTAATAAATCCGACACAAATTTAGGTGCCGATTTCCCCGAATATATTTTTTAGAAAAATAATGTAGATCTATCTTAGGTGTCATTCTATGAGTACGTTATGATTGACTTACCCTAGCCTGCAAATTTATCTCTAATTGCTCTGCAGATATTGTTAGCCACAAATAATATCGAAAACTTTTTCTTTTATATCGTGACTGAAAACCGTCTCTCTGTGCCATAGAAATAGCGAAACAATAGCAAAAGCCAATCGGTGGATTTGGATTAGAATTGGGTCCCTTCTAGAAGTTAACATTTTACATATTATTAAACAGTCATTCAGTTGCGACTTAAGCCGGTGATTATGAAAATAATCAAGGATATTAATCAAATTACTCAGTCAATTGAAATTAAAACCAGTAAATACATAGAAAGCATGATTCCAGTATGAATAAATAATAAAATGCAAAATTGGTGCCAGGATAATGTACAAATTTTAGCAAAATATAATTTTCTAGATTCTAAGCTCACAGTCTGCGGCTCCTTTTTTATTCAGATTTTAGATGATTATTATTTATTGCATTAAAAGTTTTTATTGATAGCATTATGAAATTTAGTATCGCCACAAATACACAAAAAGTACAGTGAGAGAGTATATTTTAAATTTTGTAAAAATTATAGAACAATTTTAGAAAATATACATGAGTTGATTTTGTAGCAAATTATTTTAATCTAGTTTAGATATATATATATATATATATATATATATATATATATATATATATATATATATATATATATATATATATATATATATATATATATATATATATATATATATATATATATATATATATATATATATATATATATATATATATATATATATATATATATATATATATATATATATATATATATATATATATATATATATATATATATATATATATATATATATATATATATATATATATATATATATATATATATATATATATATATATATATATATATATATATATATATATATATATATATATATATATATATATATATATATATATATATATATATATATATATATATATATATATATATATATATATATATATATATATATATATATATATATATATATATATATATATATATATATATATATATATATATATATATATATATATATATATATATATATATATATATATATATATATATATATATATATATATATATATATATATATATATATATATATATATATATATATATATATATATATATATATATATATATATATATATATATATATATATATATATATATATATATATATAATTCTAATATATTTTTATTTAATATTGGGAGATATTTGTCCTTTTGATAATTTATTTGCTGTATTTGTATAAAATGTAGACAATTTTTATAGAACATATCACATCATTTTACAAAAAAATAATAAACAAAAACAAAAACTGATACTAAAATAAAAGGAATAGATTTATTTTTATATAACTAAATTTGTTTTATAAATTTCAATTTTTAATACTATGCATATCTTCAATAATTAATAAAGATTATGCTGTATATATTCTATTAATATGTCGCGATATAACGTCACCTCTTCATTCCAATCTATGATTCATGACATCATTAATTGTTGATAAATAATCGCTTCCGGATCCTACTAATATCATTTGAGGAGCTTATATTTTCTCCAGACAAATATAAGATTAGGTGAAATTAATGTTATCCGAGCTTGGGTCTCTTATGGACCTAATAATCCGTAATATACGTGGCATTCAATATAAATACGTCTCAAAATATTAAAGCTCAAAATAGTAGCCTTGTATTTCCGGCGGTATCAACTTTTTGATAAATTATATTGACAGACAGAGTAATACCCAACCTGTCGCTGTTGTTGTTATTGTTACAGGTTTCCCCCTATATCTCTTCGGTTCTTGTGATAATAAATGAAGTGGGTTTATTATTAAGTTCTTGTTGAATTAATGGCGCTTAACACCTGATTGCCGACTGATGAAAAGAAGAATTGTACAACACCAACAACACCATGACCAAAAAGAAACATGACGAAGGAACAGCAGGAATTATTGAAACTGTCGCATTAACAATAAAAGCATTTCATGTCATTCGAAATGTTTTAATGGATGACTTATCAGCTGAACAACAATAACAGCAAAGGTAGAAGTAAAACCAATAACGAGAAAACTGTCTAAGTATTTTTTACAAACTACAAATTGTGCAATTGTTGTTGCCGTTGTTGTTGTTATTGTTGTAGGTGGTGTTGCTTGTATTGCCGGTGTCATTATAACCTGTAGTTCATTAATTCTTCTCGCCGCCTCAGTTGACTATATCCATGTAGTTTACCCAACTGTGTTCAGACAGTTTCTTTTACAAACACGCCCCCTGGGAGGTAATACAGAAAAACAGAGATAGAAAGACAGGCAGAATGACAGGGATGGCAACGGTAACGGCAACGGTTGCAGTGGCGGGAATAATATTGTTGATGTGTTTACTTATAAAGCCGCGAATCAAAAAAAACCTACTTACAAAGATAACAATGACCTAACAATGCAAAGTGGTGATACACGGTATAAAGTTAAATGAAACAATTACTGAACATCTCTTTTTTGCATTCACACATTTTTAGAAAGAACTGATCTCAGTGATAGAAAGTTCCAACTCTTTGTTGAATTTATTAATTTATTATTTATATTCGGAAATTCGTACACGGGGTTTTCAGTTGTAATATTTCTTTTCTCATTACCGCAATAATTATATGCTTGAGAGTTAGTATACGGGACCAGAATAGCGCCCCCAAATTTTAGCACCCTGATCAAATTATTCAGTAGACCACCAATGGAGTGGACCCTGTTGAAACAAAACTAAAATAAGCAACTGCAACAACAGCAACCGTCACAGCAACGAAATTTATTTATTTATGCGCACGTTATGATTGCTGAACGCGCGGTACCAAATATGCGAACATTTTCGTTCACCACTGACCAGTCTCTGTCCACAGCTTCTTTATCGTCTTCTAACCTCTTCTTAGCGCACACTTTTAGGCTCGGTGTTTACGTGTTTGTGCCTGTCTAGACATTCTATGTTTTGTAGCACAACTACCACTGTTTTAGATGGTATTTTAGCCCGCAAAGTTGTAAAGATTGTTGTGTCTGATAACTGACAATCATTTTATTGGTATCGCTGATAATAATCTGGAGTACGGAGTACAAGGTGTATAGTGAAAGTTGCGTGTATATGTGTATATATGTGGGCACAAGTTCAAAAGCATACAAACGCACTCTTATTTTCGCCTATCCTTATCGTCAAATAACACCTGTAGTTATAATACTTAAAAGTTGCAACAAAACTTGCAACAAACATGTGGAATTACTGCCTAAAGATGAAACTAAGCAAAACCTTAAAACGCTTAAATTCCTTGTGAATTAACGAACTAAATCAACCTCTAGTGGTATTCCGTAAATGGTTTCGTATTGGTGGTCCTCCGTTATTTGAAAAATAAAAATGTTCACAATTTTTAAAATAAAAAATTAATCTGAAGCTTTATTCCTTTCAAAACCGATTCTCGTTCCTCTAAAAAACAATTATTTTGCTATTTATTTTGTTATTTTGTTTATTGTTATGATTTGCTACTTTACTGCTTTGTTCAAAGTTCATTTCAAACCAATATATCAAAATTGAATTCTGTTCCCGCTTTCTCTCTGTTTCTCTTTGTTTTTTATTTATTGACCCTTAGTCTCTCTTAAAATTTACTCGGATATAGTGGCTAACTAAAATTCAATGCCACCAACAACCATTTCGTTCTGGCAACAACGCCGTCAAACTTCTACGACAAAGCATCTACCACAAAATGTGTTCAAATTATGATTCTGAATGGAAGCATTTTTAATTCAAGAGTTATTTTCGTTCCGATTTTTAATATTTATTCCATTTTTCTTTCCGCTTTATTTGATTTCCTATGAGATTTTTTCTAAATTTGCTTAAACTTTAAAAAATCTCAAAAAATGAAAAAACAACGCAAAAATATTGGAACGCTATTAATTTCTGCTTAAAAGCGGTTTCAAGATAAAAAGCAAATTATTTTTAAATGTGAATATCTTGATGACTATTTTTCGATCAGTATTTTATCCATAAGCTAGACCTATAGCCCTACGAATCCATAGTATGATTTTTTACCAATAGCCATAAAAGATATTTGATTCAATAAACTGCCTTTAAAGCCATAGATGGTCTCCTAAATTCTCAGATGATTTTTTGTACCCAGACACTACTGCCTTTATAATGCCTACTTGTTGTTGCTGTTCTTGTTTGCGCTCGTCATACTGACGCATTTGGGCAATTCGTTCAATTCATTCATTTTGGTATGCGATGAAAATTCATCAGATACGGAGCAACATATTGGGGTAGACAACATATTGAGGCCCCAAAAGAATGAGAAAAGAAGATAAAAACGATAGAAGAGAAAAGAACGGAAGCAAGGGTAAAGCAATATGAAAAGATTGCTTCAGTTGTGACGTCTTAAATTAAATTCAATCTGTTATTGTTTCCTGATCGAAGCTTGATGCTGCAAACATAAGATTCAACAAAAGTAACAGCAGTACGTACTGCATGGGTTCACTCTGAAAAGGACAATGGTACCTACATCGATGTAGTTGGCTAAAATTCAACTGCATTTCGTTTATTTATTGGCGATAATATGGAATTCTATTGCTTACATAAATTACCAAAATGACAACAAAAATAAAGTTAACAAAAGCTACGACTAGCATATACTCAAACACAACAAATATTGTTCTATCATCGTCTAGCGTTTTTTGAGTTCCCTTTAAGCTTACTTTAGCCCCGTAGTGAAGACTTCATAACTTTGAAAAACATGTTTGTTCTCCAAATATTAATAATTCTGAATCGAATTACAAATAAAACAGATAGATGATCAGTCGAAGAATAAATTTGAGGCACCGATATATGCGACAGCTATTCAAATTATTTCAGTTGTATCTCTATAGGGATAGTTTATAGATTACGATTCATTTTCGTACAATTGATGGAATGCCAAATTATTCCATATTTCTAATTCTTTCAAAACCTTTGTATTATATTTTAAGATCAACATAATAATTTAATAACGCTTTCGAAAACAGCGGTTTGACCCAATGAAATGGCAGCGTGAAGTAATCAAAACTTTTTGGTAACTTCACACTCGAGGTTCGTGTCTGGGGTGGATTTCTTTGTAGTTTAATTATTAAAAACGCCATAATTTATCGACCATTTATGCATAACATCAAAGGTGAAAATAGATATTTGTTGGTACTTTCAGATTTCACCGTCGTTTACAAATTTTCCCCTCCGGAAACCCAAAAAACAAAATCAGACATTCACAAAAACTGTAATGAAGTTACTTGAGTGAAGCACCTGTTGCAAATGGAATAATGACCACTTTTGAAACTGGGCACCTTATATTAAGAGAACATGCATGGCAGAATCATATTGCCGTTCTTGGAAGCTGATCCAGATATACGGCACAGTTTTTTAACACCTTGAATTGACCTCTACGTATTCAGCACAAAATTCGAAAAAGCTTGTGATCCTGTAAAAATCGAACGGGGCATGAAAACACAAAACTCGAAAAACCCCTGGGTATTTATCCAAACAAATCGGGTGCCAAACTATAGCGTTGTACTCCCTAAGATCTCTGCTTATAACGCACGTTATCGCTCTTGAACAGTATTGGCTAGTATAAGTATCAATCAGAAAAAACACAATCATTAACGGTCAACAAAAATTTTTGTTGGGTCTCTTAGGGTCTCGGCCATTTCGCAACCAAAATGAAAACGTCTACCTGTATAATAAAGTCTGGATTCAAAATCATAGATTTTGGTCACGATATTTCCGTTTATCTTTCGAGCAATTACATTTGTTATACATGCATGAAATTCATTAAAAAAATAAGATTCGGTAGTGATATGGACGACATTTCCCATAGATTTCATGAAAAAAAATGTTGGCGGCACGTCACCACGTATGATCGCAATAGTGTTCAACACCCACCGTTCACGGTGTCCAAAATCCGTTTTATGGCGTTGTCTGTGGATTTCCGTAAGGAAAAAAACTTTGACGAAATAATCACCCTAAATAATCACAAGCGTGTGCCACATCCACCGCTCACTGCATTCCAAATCCGTTTTGCGACATTTCCTATCAATGTTTGAAAGAAAAATTGTGACGGAAAAATTA
The DNA here is from genome assembly GCA_963966595.1 of Physocephala rufipes. Classification (NCBI taxonomy): domain Eukaryota; kingdom Metazoa; phylum Arthropoda; class Insecta; order Diptera; family Conopidae; genus Physocephala; species Physocephala rufipes. The sequence goes on from OZ016503.1 coordinate 12,168,246, forward strand.
CCCTGTATGACCGCAAGCTGGGTCCCACCGCTACACACCTACAATATGTACAAAATCATTTTTAGGATATTTCCTATCGATTTCTGCAAAAACATTTTTTGTATGAACACAACCACCAGTGGAACCAGCACACAGCCCAGCCCCTTTCATGTTACATTTATTAACAACTTCATGGACTACTAGGCCCCCAAACACAAAAATTTTCTCCGTTAAATCTCAGAATTTCTCAAAAAATTCAGTTGGAACGAATGAAGAAATTGGTTTGTGACCATAAAGCATTACGGCACCAAAATTTTTGTTAACCTCCCAGTTCGCATGCAATTACGTTTTACTCAAATGAAGTATTCGATAAAACATGTCGTTTATCGAGACATATTAATTCTAGTATCTAAGCGAAAAGGCAAATAGTAAGTGAACAAAAAATCACGTTAATTATTGAAAACATAAATTAGTGGATAATATTCCGCATCAAAAAATATTATAAACGGACAATATGGAATCGAATATTCACGATATATACAAAGAAGATTTCAGCATTGCAAACATAGTTGAACATATTCAAGTGCATGGTACTTTATGACGGTCACGTAATGTAAAGAGCGTAATTAAGTATCATATGTTTGAAAAAGTCAACGTAGACGGTCGTAAGGATATACGCGTACTACCGATAATAATTTATCCTTATCTTTAAAGGTTGTGCGATGGTCCCCTTTTCTTCCAAGCGATCATTGTGACCGTCTCAAACCGAATAATAAAATATATGATAACACAATGTAAATAGTAATTAAGAAAATATTCTACACATAGTCTAAGTATAAATAAGAGTTCAATGTTCAATGTTATAACTTCAATATAACATTTGATCCTTCGAGTTTTATAAATTTAGGTAACCCCCAACAACGGACACTTTAGAGAAAATATATTAGAAGAAGGAAATTTGGAAGTAAGATAATAATTTAGTTATTTCAGAAGCATAACCAGATCTCAGATACTGGTAAGTGAAGCGTAACCAGAGCTTAGTAGTCTTCTTATCAATTCAGATAAGGTTGAAAAATAATGAAAAGAAGTGATATATCGCATTCGATTGTTTGGTAGATTTTAAAGTTCGAACCTAAGAACTAACTTTTGCTAAGAGTTTTCTTATGTAAAATACAATTTATTAAATTAATAATAACAAGAACATTTAATTAATTGGTAAGAAGGTGTTCGCATTATATTATAACACCTTATTTAAATTCCTGTAGGTAATCGAACAGTTCTTCATTACCCTTATTCAAAATTCAAGCTATTAATACATATAACAGCCTGGCCAAAGATTTGCATGCGTAAGTAAAATACATTATGTGGTTCACTGTTCCTTTAAATGATTAAATGGAAATTTGATATCCAGGCGTTAACGCGTTGCAATTCATTATTGTCACGCGGTTTCCTGTTGAATTGAAGTAATAAAAAATCATAAGTGGGTCATAAAATGATCGGTTTTTTGTGCAATCGATCACTTGTGGAAAAACGAAAAGCATGATGACCATGATTTAATATTTATTCGAACGCTTGGGCAATGGTTATAAATGAAAGGTTTTCAAAAAGTATAACAAAATGAAAAATTGTTAGATTTGCTTTGGTTTTGCTTACTGAGTAAGAAGTGACATTAATGGTTCTATAATTTATAATTTATTTTTTAAAATTTGAATATTTGTTATTACGAGAGGCAAATGTGTTCATATTAAATTTACATTTAAATCATATTAAATTAAATAAAGAAGTTATCAACAAGTTCATTGAAGATGACGACAGAACATTTAAAACATATGCAATTATGTAAGGAAATAAGGGAGCCGTTAATAATACTAAAAGAGGAAACCAAAAATGCCAAAACGACAAATAAAACAGCCGAATTTGAAGAAAAGCTGCAAACCCTTTATGAAAGGTTTAAACAATTGGACAAAATCATTAATAAATTAGGCATAATTAATGTGTCATATTTCAATGATGTATAGATGAGCATGGTGCACCAACTTCACAATGAAGAATGTAAAAAGGAGACTTTAGCACCGCAAAAATGTTTAAACCGAGTCAGATAGCATTCATCAAGACGGACAGAGCTCAAATAGAGAAAATCAGACCTCAATAGAAAGAACTCTAGATTTAATAAAAAATTATTTATGTCAATTCGAAGGATGCTATTAATGCAACAAATATGGACGTAGGCAACAAATATTAAAAAAATATTGGCAATCTAATTTACTACGATAAACACTCGCCTTACAAACAAGTTAGCCAATCTCTCACCGAAGAGGAACAGCAATTTCGTGATCAAAACTTGGTTGATGAAATCGAATTCGACGTCGAGATGATAATAAAGAAAAACGAGGAACACCATGAACTTACTGCTGATATTCAATTACCAAGGATAGAGATACCAAAGTTTTACGGGGTCATCAGGAGTGGCATATTTTCTCGGAATTATTTACAGATTTAGTTCACGAAAATAAGAATATGCCGGAGTCATTAAAACTGGATCACCTGAGAACATGCGTACGAAGTGAAGCCCGATTAGCAATTTCCCATCTCATAATCGGTACATCGTCCAATTATGAAAATGCCTGGGAAATTTTAAAAAGGAGAAATGAGAACAAACATATTTGCAAGACAGGGTCATATTTACAACCCAACTGGATCAACTTTGGGATACCAAAATGATGAATTCTGCATCTACAGCGAGTGCTAAAGCAACACATGACACCGCAAAAGAATGCATATTCATTATTAAAAACAATGTTGTCGAAGACGCGGATGATAAATTTTTCGCACATATGATAAAGTGTAAATTCGATACAAAGGGAATCCAATTATGTGAGCAGCATGTTAAGAAACCACGCAATATTCAGACATTAACTGATATAATTGAACATCTAGAACAACTCTATAATAATTGAATCTAATATAATTGAATTGTGTGGACTCTATAGGCCTAAAGTAAAACAAACAAAATACGTAAAAAGACGTTCTCCCCAGAAAGAACAAATTCAGGGCATAGGTTATTCAATTGCAAGAAATTTTTAGCAGCAACAGTTGAAAATCGTTGGGCATTTGTACGCAACAAGCAAATCCACGCAGCAAGTCAAACGTAACAGTTGGTGTATCAATATCAAAAGTTGTGACAAATATTAAGCCAACATTTACCAGCGACTATAAGTTAGCGGTATGATTTCTAGTGGTGTCAAAATTGATGAAACCCTTAACTGACCAAGATGAAACCCTTAACTGACCAAACAGTTAAATTTACCAAGGGTGATTGAGGTTGTAGGTCATCCAGCTGATTCAAATTTCAATAAAAAATATCGAAGTGATATTGGCAGTGATTTCTTTCCCAAAATAATTAAGAAAGGACTTAGGAAATGTGGAGGCATCTTCGGTCAAGAAACTTCGTTTGGATGGATAATCTCTGGAGAACTAAAGGCTAGTAAACAGCATGGTAAGGTAGCTAGAGCTATCACCACGAATATAGGAAGATTCTGGGAACTGGAAGATTTGCAAAATAACAAAGAAGTCAAGGAAGATGACATATGTATGCAGTTATACGAAAAACTCCCAGCAAGGCTAAGGATGGAAGGATGGAACATTGTTAAAATACCATTAAAAGCAAATCTAGAATTGGGAAAATTGTGTGGACTAGTGCCCGTCCAGTGCGATTCTTACAATTGGAAAAGGAACTAGGTCCAAACATAAAAGGCGAATATGTGAAATTCATGACGGAATATGAAAAACTAGGACACAGTGTTAAAGCAAAAGACCGCAACTCTGGTAAGTACTAACTTCCTCATCAAGCGGTAGTTCGTCAAGAGAGCCTAACGACAAAGCTGCGAGTAGTGTTCGACGCATCAGCTAAAAGAGCAAACGGCAGGAGCTTTAATATTATAATGACGACAGGCCCGACTCTTCAAAACAATTTGTTCGAAATAGTTCAAATCAGGTGGAGAAAATGGAAATATATGCTTTCAACTGATATAGAGAATATGTATAGACAAATCAAAATCACGAAAAAAAGATCAAAATTATCACAGGATATTATGGAGAGACAACGCCAATGAAAAACTGCATGAATATAAGCTGACTACAGTAACATATGGGACAGCGGCTGCTTCGTATCTCGCAGTGCGAACATTACATCAAACTGCATTAGACTGCAAAGAAGACGAGCACATAAAGAATGACTTCAGAAACGAGTTTTATATGGACGATATACTGACGGGTGCAAAATCTAAGCAATGTATAATCATTTTAAAAGCAGTGAGGAGATGTCTTGAAGAAGCCGGATTCCATTTAAGAAAATTGAATCTTTAATCTCATTGAGATTTAAATTGAATACTTGACAAAAAGGTTAGTGTTGTCAAGTATTCCCAATATATCTGATCCAATGGGCTGGCTATCACCAATAACTATTTTATTCGATAAAGGATAAATACGATTGGGACCAACCTCGTTGGGATACCTCGTTGGGTGATGGCAGAAGCAGAATTGGTAGTTCCATAGGTTTGCCGATGCCTCAGAAAATGCGTACGCAGCTGTAATATACATCAAGAAAAGCCATTCGGTGAAGTTATTAGCAGCTAAAACAAAAGTAGCCAATTAAAAATAACAAACTTATTCCAGAGTTGGTGCTGTGTGGAATTCATCTTCTAGCAAGCCTGGGGAATAAAGCAAAGAACAAACTTGGCGAAGAAGTCACATTTTTTGGATAGACTGATTCAACGATTCACAATTTTGGATCCAAAACGGTAAAACCAAAAATAATTTTTTTAGAACTCGAGTTAAAGGCATAAAGGGAACATTACCAAAGGGAACATTATCAATACAATTGTCGTTGCATATAAAGTCAGATGACAACCCAGCTGACGTAGCTTCTCAAGAAATTTGTCCCTCAAAATTAAAGGATCATTCATTATGGTGGAGTGGACCGAATTGGCATAAGCAAGCCGAAGAATTTTGGCCAAAAGAGAAGAACCAATCTGCGGTTGTAATGTTCACAACAAATGCAGTTATTGGGAATTCCTTTATTCCTAATTTAGTGGAGCGAATGTCGAGCGCAGATAAAATAGAATAGGTGGCATATATTTTGCGTTTTGTTAATCGATCAAAAGGGTATATAATCATTCTCACATATACAACAGCTTAGCAGTTATATTTGGCAAAAATGGCAATTATAAAATATCATCAGTCAGTCCAGTTTCCTATGGAAATAAATTGAATCAAAATTTCGAGATTCCAATCAGAAGCAGATTGATACAATTACAGCCGCTCTTAGATGACCAAGGGGTACTAAGAGTTGGAGGAAGACTTAAATATGCAATTCTACCACCTAATCAGAAACATCCAATAATTCTGGACAAGTGAAGCTGTTCTAAAAAGAAACTTTTGGATTATTCGAATAAAGAAAATGATAAAGAAATGCTGTCACAAGTGCATTAAACGTATTCGCTGTAACCAAACTTGTGCTCAGCAACTCATGGGAGATTTACCGAAATGCAGAATTAATGTCCCAACCATTTGATCACACTGGAATTGACTACGCTGGGCCAGTTTTAATGAAATGTTAGAGAGGAAGAGGCCGAATGGTCTTTAAAGGTTACATTTGCATATTTGTATGTATGGCGACAAAGGCTATACATCTAGAAGCAGCAAATGATATGACGACGAATGCCCTCCTGGCCTGCTTGAAGAGATTTTTTGCCAGTAGAGGACGAAGGGCTTATCTTTATTCGGATAATGGTACCAATTTTATTGGAGCAATTAAACGACTTGAAGAATACTTTAAAAAATGCGATCCAGCAAAACTCCAAACTAGCACCAGTTCTAGAATCGGAAAACATCGAGTGGCATCTTATTCCTTTAGGAAGCAGCTGTCAAATCTGAGAAATTTCATCTTCGATTGTTAGTGAGATGAAGCTAACTTATAAGGAAATGTCCACAATTTGGTGTCAAATTGAAGCAGTTTTTAATTATCGACCGATATGCGTTATGGGAACGACGTAGACAGCATTGATGTTCTTACACCTGGGCATATGCTACTAGGAAGACCATTGCTTGATCGTCCTGAAAATACCAACGAAGAAAAAATTACTTCGCTGGATCGTTGGAAACTTATTCAAAAATTAAAATTAGACCTTTGGAAGAAATGGAAAGAAGACTACATGGTATCTCTTCAAAAACGGAGCAAGTAGAAAACCGGTAAAGAAAGTTTAGGTAAAGATTATATAATTATTATCAAAGATGATAATACCACCCCGTATAGATGGCCGCTGGGAAAGGTTATGATTGTACATGAAGGCAAAGATGGAAAGGTCGGAGTAGCGACGCTCAAAACACACAACGGGTCACTAAAACGACCAATACACAAACTTTGTCCACTTTATCCTCTTCAAGTGAAGAGAGCAATTCAGAAACTCCGTAAGCAAATATTACCCACACTCGTCAAAGTGTATCCCAAAGAAGCAGAAACGTGCCGTCGTGGATAACAATATTAGTGTTACTAATGACAATAACAGTCTCAATGGAAGCATCGGTGGATAAAGTAGTCGAAATAACCGAACTAAATAAAACAACTGGAATATATTTGGACCCTGTTGGGAAAATGGATTTTACATCATCTAATTGAAGAATTTCACTACGATCTGGATTCATATTTCAAAGAATTATCAGGAATATCCACACACATAAATCTTCTGGATGTTCAATGTTTATGTTAGTAAGCAATGCAAAACTAAAGTTGGCGATTTGAGGAAAAAATACGAATTAGCTATTGCAAATAATGAGCTTCTGATCACGGCGAAAAGAAAAAAGGGAGCACCAATGGAATGGGTCGGATCCTTATATCACGCATTATTTGGATTTATGGGTAACGACGACCGGAAGAAATTTGAGTCAAACATGAATAATTTGGTGAAGAATCAACATGATATAAACAACTTGATAAAAAGCAAATATCGTTGGTAGACTCGACGTTAAAAGGTGTTAAAAAAGACGACAAGCGAGGTCAATGCGCATTTTGCTCAATTGTTCAATGAAACAAATGAAATTAAAAAGATTGCAATGAAGGCACAAATATACGGAATAATAGCAAACATGATGACTACGCAGATCAATATAATGACAGATGAATGTAAAGATATTCATGAGGAAGTAAATCCTTCATTAATTAATCCAACTCGACTAAAGCAAGAAGTGGGAAAAAATTAAATTAAATCTTCCATCAAATTAAAAACTACCAGGCGGGCAATTGAAATTAAGAAGTTTAGAGTTTCATCATATTACTGGTCACACATCTCTTATAGTACTTTCAATATTAATATTGATCTCACTAATTTATACAATACGGTCCACTTTTTTAAAAAGGAAACAGCTCTCACAGTTGTTGGTGCCCGGCAGAATGTCAAACACAGTTGGACATATTCAAATGTATGACGGTACTTTATGACGGTTACTTAATGTAAGGACCGTAATAAAGTAAAATGTGTTTGTAAAAGACAACGAAGACGGTCATAAAGATCTACGCTTGCTACTGATAAGAATTTATCCTTATCTTTAAAGGATGTGCGATAGTCCCCTTTTCCTAGAAACGATTGTTGGGATCGCCTCAAACTGAATAATAAAATATATAATAACACAATATAAATAGTATTCAAGAAAATATTCTACACATAGTCTAAGTATAAACAAGAGAACAATTTAAAATAAAATTCAATTGTTGCTAACAATTCAATGCTATAACTTCAATATAACAGCATATTGTAAATATCTCTGGTGAGCTTTTATTTCATACTCTTTCTTAAAATTGTAGAACACTTTATTTTCAAAAATATTTTAAATTCAATTTCAAACAGATAATTATATGAGACAGATTATTGTACAGATTAAGAATATTTCGAAAATATGTTCAAGTAAAAATTAAATTTCAAGAATGTTACATCAACGATGCTTAAAGAACCACATAAGTCCATTTAAAGCCTTAAACTACAATTTAAATATATAAATAAATTTAAATTTTTAATTCTAGTGCGCGCAGTAAATTTGAAACGAAGACTTCTTGGTTAAATACCACGTTTGAGTAAAATCGGTTTTTAACTATTACTACGGGAGAGAAATATACTGTCATATATACTGTCACGTCCACAGAATAGTTCTAGTGGGCGAACATTGAAGCCAACATTATTTCATTGAAGTGTGAGGGCGTATAGTGGACGTATTTGCACAAACTGTGGACATCCGAGAGCTAGACGAAAGATCAGAAGTTTTTACCGTGGAGTTCATTGAGTTTTGTAGTTCCCCTTCTTCATCTGAAGTTGGTGGTGTGGTCAAATCTTTTTCGAACTCCATTAATTCTGCTCTCTCGGCTTCACCTATTGATAATGACGCAGCCATATCATGTTCCAAACGGCTGAAAGACTGATCTTCTGACAATTTTTCGGCTGTTACTTCTGAGAGACGGTTGCGTAAACGTTGAGATATCTGCTCCAACTCGGAATATTTGTGCTTAATGGCCTGACCGATATTTAAGTGCGACAATTCGAAAGATCTCTCAAACTGTTCGATGAAACTCTCCACAAAAACCGTTTTAGCGGTGTTAGAAAAAAATGGACATATCGACTGCATTAACGTGTGAACGTCATCAATTAGGTGACACTCTAACTCTAGCTGACCAATGGTACGATCATTGAAATCCACAACACTAAACCACCCACCTATTTTCTCGCCACGCAAAAATAAGCCGAGATCAAACACTGTCCAGCCAATCATTGCATCTTCAAGTGGCGTAGGCTGGGAACGCAACTGGACACAATTATTAGCTGCCTTTTTCCATACCTTCAAGATGAAGCTTTTCTGAGGCTACAACGGAGAACGAAAAAACAGACAATCGTTACATTTTATTATTAAGATCACGAAATATTTTCTGCACTTACATTAGTTAAATAATCTAAACTGACGCTCACACGAAAGCGTTGATTCCATGAGGGTTGAGTACATTTCTCTGCAATATTTGTAGCATAGACAAGACCTTCGTGTGATTTGTACTGACTGCCATCGGGCCGGTCTTCAGCTTGAAAAGTCACATACACGCTGGGAGGCTCGTTAGGTGGAAAACGGCTTTGTTTGACAGACAAGTTACAGGAAGAGTGTCGTTTACCAGCACTCTTTTTACCCACTTTAATTGGCGGATTAGAAGGCAAAACATTGGCACGATTGATCTTCAGAAAAAATTCAAAGCATTTTTTGTATCCAGTTATGGATAGCGTAGTGGATTTTGCATGAGCAATAGGACAAGCAAGCGACGAACGTGACCCTAACACAGTACCCCGATCTATAGACATCACAGCATTTGGAAGCCCACCTATGTGATCAGGAAAGCCATCTTCATGATCAGGTCTTCTATCTGCAGATTTGTATACCCCACTGAACCGTGCAAACCGTTTCTAATGGCCGAGGCCCAAGCATGGGACATTCCAACGGCTCAGAAGTGAAAAGTGTAGCCAGCTTAACAGCCGAATCACAGGCGGAGATCGTATCACATGATCGTTCTATACCGCGTGCAATCCTAAGTCGATTAATTTGATCTTCACCACCTATGGCCAACAGACATTTCAGGTCACCAGCCGATTCTGGAACTGATCCAAAACGAACAATGGGCATCCACGCATCAACCGAAATAACTGGAAACTGAACATGAATAGTTCTATTGGTTGGTTATATATATATATATATATATATATATATATATATATATATATATATATATATATATATATATATATATATATATATATATATATATATATATATATATATATATATATATATATATATATATATATATATATATATATATATATATATATATATATATATATATATATATATATATATATATATATATATATATATAT